>VOQK01000472.1:6859-25463 GCA_015052645.1 Benitochromis conjunctus | reverse complement strand
CGTTAGCCATGCGCATATTGTAACAGCATAAATATTCATGTAAGTGCTCTTTTTTGTGTATTTGTACAGTCATAGTTAGACTTTCGTCATCTCTCTGTACTTTGTACTTTGACTGTCTTTTTTGCAAAAATCACTGCTCTGACTTAACAGCTATGGTAAAATTTAAACAATAGCATTATTGCTATTATCTTTAAATTGTCAAAACCTTTTTTACTTATTGAGATAATATTGTTATCAAGGTTTTCATGATATGGCGACATGATGACAGACTTATCTGTTTACTTATCATGTTAGACGTCTGTGATAATGAAGGTGTTAGCATTCAAGCATTCAGCTAGCTAGAATTAGCATTCATTTGTAGCTCTTTTTCTGCCAAGCTAATAATTCAAAAATGTTACGTAATCACTGTCGGCACTCTTGTAGTGCTGGTTTGATTTCTTTTTCTTTTTTTTCTTCAGGGATTTTGTTTTGCTGTAAAATTCTCCACTATGCTACCTTTGCTAACCTCGACTGCAGGGTCATGTTTAGACGGTAGCATCATGGCGGTTTATTAAAAGCAGCAGAATCCATGCTGAAAAAAGGAGTAAGAGTGAACCAAAACAGTGAGCTGAAAGGGGCTAACATGCTAAGGAAACTACTGAGTCGGGGTTTTGTTTTTACTTTGAGCCTTCACACTTTTCTCTTTTGATTAGCTTGCAATATAAAACTACTGATCATAGCAGCTTTTAAAATAGCGACTGGTTTTTGGATTGTGCCGCATGTTTGCAGACACAGCCTGAAGAGTTCAAGACACAAGATTAACAAGGGTACTTTTTCTCTCTCATTTTTTTTGTTTTGTTTTTAGGTTAACTTTTTGAAGTTATGTTTTATGAGTTTGTATTTAAATGAGTGGTGAATGTGAGCTCCTTCCTGTTTCGCATCACAGACAAAGCGTACAGTATGACATGCGTTACGTGGCCTCCACCCATGCAGCGTGCTGGTTGTCTCATACTGTATATCCGTAGATTCTGGGTGACCTTTAATACTATACTATGCATCAGCTATCAAACATACAAGTCCCTCTAACGGAGCCCGACCCATGTTAGCCTGTGTCCCCGCTGTCACTGTTAACTCTTCGTGCTACTGTTACCTGAAGCAGTGACGCGCACTGCTTGTGAGATTTGCAATAAGCAGACATTCTTCTTACCCTGTGTCCTCTAAAGGGAGAAAACTGTGAACTGTCGTGTGTATCAAAGCGTAACCAAAACCAACAACACGGAGTTGTAAAATGACATTCGAAGGAATATTTCCAACACTTGTGACCATGGCTTTGTTGCCCTTTTCATCTAATCCTCCCATTGCCCTGATTAGAACCTGCTGACCTGCGTTTGTGGTGTCTGTGGAAAACAGGAGAAAACTGATGATTTGTATATTCTGTTTTGCTCTGTTTTATTTTACCTGGTCATATGACACTGGACTGTTGAGAAGGCACTTGCTTGCAATGATTTGCAGCACATGTACTGTAACCTGCTGGGAAAAACCCTGTCTTTGCTGGAAGTTTGGACGCACTACTGATGGAAAACAAACAACTGTAGGCAATGGAAGAGGAGCTGTGTAACTGCGGCCGAGGTGGCGAGTTGGAGGATGGAGGACCTGTATTTATATATAAATATCCTTACTTCTGTGTATTAGCCTGTACACTTTGTAGAAACTGACAGGAGCAGAGATGTGTTTTTAGGTGAGGGATGAGGCAGTAAGTAGAACCCGAAGGACAGCGGTGCAATAGAAATGTCACACGAATGGGTGCCTTATGTTAAGAGCCGTGGGAGCAATTATCAGTGCGCGCCTGAAAGTGCTCTTAATCACCACGAGGCAGATGGAGGAACGACCTCTCCTCTCTACCCAAGGTGAAGAGGAGCTGTCTCGAAAGTGAATTACTGTCTTGTAAAGAATATGACTTTGAAGGCAGCGAGAAAAGGAGTCTCTCTGAATCTGAAATGTTGGTCCTCAACAAAATGACAAACGTTTTTGGCCCCATTAACTTTAGAAAACCAGCACAGTACGGATCACGGATGTGAGCTGTTTTTTTTTCCCCTCTGTGAAGACCATCAAACTGCTCTGCTGTAAAGCCTCCACCTCCAAGTCTCCACTGCCTTTTGCTCTACATCCCCCTAGTGCTTGGTGGTGTGTATTTGCTGTATTTGCATTCAGTCTAAATGGAAGAAAAAAAAACATACATGCATAAATAAATGTCTCAGTATGATTCAAACACTGTCTCTGATTCTGTAATGAAGGGAGAGGGATTTCTTTTTGAACTTGAGCAAATGTTTGGTTTGATTTATTTTTCTGTTACTTGAATATTTCCATACATTAACAAATCAGCTTGTGAAATAAAGGGCTTCTTTTGTAATACCAGAGTAGTGAAGGATTCTTGCTGGAGTGAATATGATGGAAACAGCCTCGGTCTGTATTGCCATCTTGTGGCCACATTCAGTACGTGCAGTAAAAGTGGGCTGCAGTGGGTTACTGGCTGCTCTTAGTGCCACCTAGTGCATTTCTGAAACCAAAGAATCATGCTCAACATTTTCACTGAACTTCAAAAATCACTTGGTACTTAGAAAAAGTCATGGGTTTCACACAGAATACAATCAGGTTATTAGTCACTTTAGTCTGTGAAACATCTGCACGATGTCTTCACAGTGTTTACCTGTTTACAAGTCACAATAGTTCAGCCTTTGCTGGTATGGAAATCCGATTAAGTCAGAATTCTTGTTTTTTCTTTTTCCCACATACAGTCTTATGTCACAGATGGGTTTTTCTAATTGCCCATGATGGGTAGATAATGATGTCTATTTCCCTGTTTTATTTTTTGTAGTTTTTTTATTTAGCTTTTCCCATACCACAGCCCATCACAGCTGCTACAGAAATCCACTTATGTCTTAATTCACCCCCCCGCCCATTGATTTTTTACCAGTTTTAATATAGATTAATATCACCAGCTGGCATTTGCACATTTATATTAAGGCGATTCCTATGGTATTTAAAAGTAGAATTTTACAGCGTGTCTGTATCCTGTCTCCCTCCCCTCACGCCCAACTGGTCACAACAGATGGCCACTGTCACCGTGTTTGTGCATTAGCGCTGTTTGACTGTTGGGGTTTTCACTGTATTATTGGAGGGTGTTTACCTCCAATATTTAATATAAAGCACCTTGAGGAGACTTTTTTTTGTTATTTAGGGCTAAGACATGGAATTGAAGCGACCATAACATGTTGGATGATGGGAATTGAAGGCTCTAGGTTATGTAAGCGCTGCTAGAAGGTGATATCGATTTGTTCATGTAAAGTATGTCAAGAATAACTATTATGCAGTCCTCTACAAAATAAATATTTATGTGTCACTGGTATTTGATTGGTGCAGTGGTTAACAGGAAGGCTCAACCCTCAAGGTCAGCTGGTGCCTCTGGGTACTCTGGCTTCCTCCTACAGTCTAAAGTCAGGTTAAGTGGTGATTCTATCCATATGTGTGGATATAAGAGTGTCTGATTGTGTCTCTCTCTGTTAGCCCTGCAATGCATTGGTGATCCGGCTGAGGCGTACAACACCTCCTGCTCCATGGCAAGCTGTCTAGGCTCCAGCTCCCCAGCAACATTAAGGTTGCTGCACTGGCATCCTTAATATTGGATAAGCAGCTAGAGGAAATTGATTGGTGGTGTTTGATAATGCTTGAAGAAATTTCACAAATAAAGTAATAGCTATTCCTATTAGTGATATATTTTATAAAGTGGGTAACACAAAACAGCAGAGGGCATAGCCTTGACAACTGTGCAAAACTGAAATAAAAACACTTGAACTAGGAGAGAAAAATAAAATATTTGCAGCATGATTCAGTACATTCATCTATCCAGATATTTTCACAGCTGCTGATCCTTCTAGGGCGGCCTAGGAGAGTGGCCTGAAACTAACAAAAGCCAGAGTGGGGGTGTTATCCACCCTCCATTACTGGAATAAAAGTCCTAAAATCTCGTACGATCTAAGGCAGTGATACCTTTGTATTCATCACAGATACAGACAATATACGGAAGAATGCACACTGGACCTTTGATGTATCTGTTGTTGACACATCTCTGTAAATTGACAAGACTGGACGTTGAAAAATCCCAACTTCGGATTTCCATCCATGACACATACACATGATATTTTAATATTTAATCCACTGGAAATCTTTTCCCTGATCTCTTTGCATATTAACTTTATTTAGCTTTGATGTATCCAGTTTCGAGATACTGTATATTAATGCATCAAAACCAGATATCTGACATGTTTGAAATCCTTCACTATGCACAAATCACATATTTGACAAATATGAATCCTGCAGTACTTATTTAGAAATCTCCAAATTAATGTGTCATATTGTACAATATCTGGAAAAACATTGCTAATTTGGATTTGCATACACTTACCTTCTCAGCAAAATCCTGTTTGGAAAGGCTGACATCTAAAACACCCACATTTAATGTGCTGCAGTCTTTCAGTTGAGCATTTTGGTTTCTGCGCATTAGTATTTTGTATGTTATACTATTTAAAGCACGGTGGCACGGTGGTTAGCACTGTTGCCTCACAGCAAGAAGGTCCTGAGTTCAATTCCACCATCAGGCCGGGGTCTTTCTGTGTGGAGTTTGCATGTTCTCCCCGTGTTTGCGTGGGTTCTCCCCGGGTACTCCGGCTTCCTCCCACAGTCCAAAGACATGCAGTTTGTGGGGATAGGTTAATTGGAAAACACTAAATTGCCCATAGGTGTGAATGCGGGTGACTGTGAGTGCGAATGGTTGTCTGTCTGTGTGTTAGCCCTGCGACAGACTGGCGACCTGTCCAGGGTGTACCCCGCCTCTCGCCCCAAGACAGCTGGGATAGGCTCCAGCACCCCCCGCGACCCTGAAAAGGATAAGCGGAAGCGGATGGATGGATACTATTTAAAGGGCCAGGGACCAAGTCACACATACAGTACTCACTGTGTGTTTCTGGTTATTCCTCCACATGAGAAACACTGTGCTCTGTTTTTATTTATATAGCGCCAAATCACAACAACTGTTGCCTCAAGGAGCTTTATATTGTAAGGTACACCCTACAATAATACATACAGAGAAAAACCCAACAATCACATGACCCCCTATGAGCAAGCACTTTGGCGACAGTGGGAAGGAAAAACTCTCTTTTAACAGGAAGAAATCACGGGGCAAACACTAATTTTACATAGTTGTGAGGAGGTTGCAGTCCTATTCTTACTCTCGTGTGACTGAGCCATCATCTGACATCCATGTCTTTAGCTTGTGGGAAGAAAATCAGAGCGCCTGGAAAAAAGCAGAACATGCAAACTCAGGCCCAAGCCATACAAATAAGCTAAAATAAATTAATAAATTAAGAATAATAAATTAATAAAGAGAATCAAAAAAAGACGTCCTGGAGGAGAATTTCAACTTGGGTAGGCAAGGCCGTGGATCATTAAGAGAATGGATGGGGACAGGGGGGAATGAAGTCACCCTGTTCTGAGTAATGGAAAGACAAAGTGAATCGTTAATACTCCTGCTACAGTCCAGAGTTTTAAAAATTAGTCTGAGCAGGAATGAAGAGGCAGATAGAGATCGGAGAATATTCAGACAAAAAAAAACACTGCTTAAAGATAAAAATGCATCTATTAGCATGGGAGAAGGCACTTCTCAGGAGAAAATCGACAGAGATAAAAACACATTCTGAGCCAAGGAATATCTGAAAAGAGAGACTGATTGCTAAATATGGAGATCTAAAATTCCTGTGCTTCTTCTCCAGATTATTACTATTAATGTTGTATGCTATTGGCACATTTTATCATAGCTGTAGTTTGAAGATGTCCTGAGTCTGACTGCGCTATACTGAATGAAGTCCTCCTAGTATTTTACCTGCCTCTCATACAAACGTCAGGCACATTGTATTAAAACCCATGAGATGGTGTAGGTGTATCACAGAAAAGAGTTCAAGAGGGGCACTTTCTTGTAATATGTCATTCGGGCTGATATCATAGTGACGCACCAGCAGCATTCAGCATTGTTCTATAAATCGGTAATCTTTATTAACACAGTATAAACAACAAACAGCAACAGAAGAAACTCTCCTGTGGCGCGTATAGGAACAGAAGACCCAGTACATCTCAGAGGGGCTGACTGAGACAGAAGCGTAGACATTGGGCTGATCGTGGTTCAGTTTTCATGATACACACACAGTATACACAAACTTATCAGATGCACGAACCTTGTACGGTCCTTAAGCCATTCAGTCGGTTTTGCAAATGGACGTAAGAGAGGACAAATTACAGTCATGCTGAGCAACAGTTAGCTACAGTATGAAACAGAGTTGATACATAAAAACCAAGTAAATCATCTCTTTAGAAAGGTTCTTTTATATAAATGATCTGAAGTGTACAAAACAGTATATTACACATTTCTCGATGCATGATTCTGAGCAAGACCCAGTAGCCTACAGTACACTTCCCTTCAACGTACTACAAACTACTTAACTGGATTACAAGCTACATACAGACTGCACTGTACTCTGCGTAGCACAGCAGCCCCACATGGCATCAGGAGACGATGGGAAAAAGGAAAAGTTCAGCAGCATTGTCTTTTTTTATTAAGAATACACACCTATAAAAATGCACCAGGCCTCATATATTGCCAATATCCCATGCGAAACAGCAGAATGCCATTCAAACTCACCTCTGTAACATCAGGAAAAGGATGCTGGCCCCCCTCACTACATACAGTTTTCTATCCACAAAGCTGCATGTAAACATCACCACGGCTGCTTCATAGTCCTATGCTTCTAATGTTTTTGATATACATATGATAAGTTAAGGCTCTTTAAGGACCTGAGGATTTTGAACATATGATGAGGCACACAGAAGGCAAAGAATAGCTCTAGACACAGGGCTAACTTAAAGAACGAGGAGCATGAGACAGCCACAAGGGTCCGGTTCCCATCACTGTTAAATGGCCATGATAGAGGAACCCAGGGGAGAAGCTCTCAACAATAGCTTGATGTTACCTCTGATTACAAAGTCGGTAATTATCACATGGATGGCTTTAAGTACTTCATCGACATTTTGGGGGCTGTTGGGTAACCCGACCCCTCAAGGGACTGGCACCAAAAACGTGGCATGCTAATATGCTAATGCTTTAGCATCGAGGATGATGGGATTTAGACTTGCGCTATACAAATAAACAGTTATTGCTCCCTGTGATCATTCCTTCTGTCCATACTGGTTGTGAAAAATGCAATTACAGTGTGATCTGTGGTCCTAGACTGAACTCTAGAGTTCAGCAGAACCAGATGTGACATTTCAGCATTCTACGGTTAGCAAAGTCCAGCTGTTAGCGTGGAGGGTTTTTTTGTCTTCATAGCAGTAAAATTACTGCATCACTACTGCAGGCGACACAAACAGGGGAACCGGTACATAAAAAGAACAACAGCTATGTCATTTAGTCAGTGCTAGGCTAAGACTATAGGATATTAGCGTGAAAGAAGCCTGGCCAGAAAGATGTAGCAATTAACATTAAGCATGGTTATGAGGCATGTTTTAGCCTGTTGAGTGAATGATAGCTGACAAAAAACTATTGCTGCATCTTGAAAAGCTTGCAACCAACATGCAATTGTGTCAATGGTCACTTGAGGCTGATTCCAAAAGACAGTAAGTTCCCAGTAAGTTGTTAAAATGCTCAACTAGAGTGATGAAATTAACATCTTTACATCTGCTATATTAAACGCTTGCCACTCAATATACAGTTTCCCTCTTTATAAAAATTGTATTGGGGGCAAATTATTTTCATAGCTTACATTTCTGGATTTTGTTTCTGGATTAAAGTTAGGGATGTGGCCTGACCAGCAGTCTGTTAGCCATCACCTCCGCTAATTCAGTCACTGAACTGGATTCCTCAACCATGTTTGAGGTGTTTGGTGGCTTTTGGGAGAATTCTGAATTATCATAAAAAAAAGGATACAGTTTGCTGTGAGGTACAGCTCGTCCAAGAAGTTATAATTTAATTTTGGTATACTCGTATGCTTTAGGTTTGGCTGGTTCTGGCTCAGAAAAAAACAAACAAAGAAGAATATAAAGTTGTTTTTTTAAAATGCAGAGTACCAAACCAATGGGTGGCATCACTGTGGGAATGTCCATCTTATTTAAGCTGAAATATTTTGGCTTGTAACAAAAGTGCTCTTTTGTGTTCAACACAATGAGATAAAGGATAATTAACTCAGCCCGTGCTGTTCATGGATTTTGTTTTTTAAAGAAAAATATCATAAACATACATCAAACATACAACAAACATCCTGTTTACGTACATTCAGGTTACCAATACCTGTGTTTGGTTGCCTCCAACATATAGCCTTTACAAGAACTTCTGACTTTGGGATCTTTTAATGTGACACACTGAGCATCTTTATCAAAATTATTGTGTAGTCTTAACATGGCACAATTGAGACCAGAACCTCATGTTGGACTTAAGCACAAGTGTAGATTAAGCTAACATGAAGCTGCAGCGGAGCTATGCCAACTTTGGACAGGAGGAATGATTGCAACGCATTAACGCTTTCAGTGTTCACATTTCATGTGACTGCTTTGACAAAACTTTCCAAGCTAAGTGCCTATTAGCATTATCTGATATATCAAGATAACCCAAAGTCACTTCCCTAGAATGATAAAGCATTAACATGTAAAGTCTAATGCTAGCTCTCTCTTTACAAACTGGGATTAATAGCAGCATATGCCAAAGCTGTCGATGCAGTCCTTTGAGAGAAGCTTTTTTTTTCTCTAATAGTGCAGAAACAGAAATGAAGAAAAAAAACCTCACTTTGGTCTGCTGGACCCAAAGTCACAAGTAGGATCTAATTTTAGAAGACAAAGGGTGATCTGTCAAATCACATTCTTAACCTCCAGACTGGAAAATTTGATGATGTTGTTTGTCATGCGGTTGTTCTCACCCAATACGCCCAGACAGACATTAAATTTATTTAAGAAAAGAAAATCTATAAAAAGCGCAACGTGTCATACAAAAAGATGCATATAAGACATTTTTTTCTGATTATTTTTTTCTTATGAAAGCTGCTTTGGTAACAACATAGTCACGACATCGGTCAATCTCCTTTACTTAGCCTGGGTGCTGAAGGGGACCCCTTCCCTGTTATCTCAATGGCGGGTTTTTTTTTTTTTGTCTTTTTTTCTTGTTTTTTCCTTCGGCATCTTCCTTCTGCTTCTAAAATCTAAATGAATGGACCTAGTTACACCGGAGTGAGCTTTGTTTGCGTTCTGCCGGAGCGCTGTCTTCACATCAGATGCAACGCCTGCTGTGAGACGTTTGTCATAAAGATGTCCGCGCTGTGAAAGACAGTGCTATTGTGCTGAGTGCTGATAGAGTGGAGACCTTGGATGCTGAGCCGACTGCGTTGGGGCCTGGAAAAGGTGTTGAAAAGAACAAGGCTGTTAGTCTAGGAGAGAAATATATTTTTTTCTACTTTTTTTCTTATTAAAGAGACACCTCCTCAACCTGCTTTAGCAATTACGAGCTGAAAAAACTATCCAAAATATGTTCTCATCTTACTCCTTGAGCAGCAGTGTGAGGCACAGAAAGGATCCTAAATAGAGTACTTTACTTTACATACTTTTTGGTGTCGTGTAGAAGCTGTAATTACACAAATGTCAAATGTAGAACATTATTTCCCCAGTCTCTGTTGCTTTGGAGAAACTAATCTGTTCTGCCAAGACGGCAGCAGGGGAGGGGATTATTCAGCTCAGCCACGAGGGAGACACTAACTAGCTCTCCACTGACCTGGTATCCTTGGGATGGTGATCTGCCTGCTACTGCTGCCTTCCCCTCCCTCACCAAATGGCTTTATCTGGATAATATAATCCTCATCAGTAGGAAGAGCCAGCTCTACAGAGGTGGTGTTTGTTTCCATGACGCTGGGGCGACTGTGACGATTCTTCTTGTACAGCACCTGAAGACAAGATCAAATTAAGGTGGCATGGCACAAAACAGAATTTTCTAATAAAACAAGGTGTCTGGGTGCTTACTTTGTAACCAGTGACCTCTGACTCGTTCTCCAGGGCTTTGACCTGCTCCCAGTTCAGTATAATCTTGGAGTTCGACGTGTTCCACACCACTTTACCCGGTGGCTGACTGGGTGCTGAGAGCGCAAAAACACATCATTTACCTTAAAATGACAGCGGGTGTACTGTGAAGCAACTGTAACACAGTCAGGCTTTATTTGTGTTAGCTGGTTCTATAAAACCTAAAGTCTCAGTCAGAAGTAATGGGATTATAACCCACACTTTCTGTATCAGGCTCTGTGCACGCTTACAACAAAGGTGACCCAGCCAGCAAATAGTCTTTGAAAAGGTGTTGAAGATGACCTCAAAACAAAATGAAGATTTGGCTAACTCTCTGAGGTAAGCAGTGTTGACGACCCCAACCAAGTCTATGTCTAATCCTAGGCAATAAAAAAAATCATATTGTTTTTTATTATATTGTCCTCTGGCAATAAGAGAAAATAATCATTCTATTTCACACACATTAGAAACTGTTCACATTCAAAAAAGTCAATTGGCCCTCTTAAAAAAATAGGCTAGGGCTAGGCTAAGTTAGGCTGAGCGTCTGCTGCGCAATATGCACAAAGATGTGCTTTAACTTTGTAATTCTCCAAGCTTGTAAAATCAAGTTCAAACTGATGGTTATCTTCCAATTTACACAGAGTATAAAACTTCATGCCAAAAACAAAAGAAATCCATTTAGAATTGTTGATGCTCACGAAGCAGGAGCTGGATATACAAAGTTATCACAGCATTTTACTGGAGGGAGAAGTATCATCAAGAAATTCTAAAAGATTTAAAAGACTCTCGAAAGAAAATTAGTGAGAGATGTGTCTAAAGACCCTAGAATAACTGCCAAGACAGCAGTGAATGACTTTGCCAAGTCAGGAATTGTTGTCTCAAAGACGACAATCACTAGAACTCTGCACAGGAATGCACTACGAGGTTGGAGATCGAGAAAAACTCTTCTGCAACTTCAAACCAGACAGAAGTATGCTAAGGAAAACCTTGAATAAGATTATGCATACTGTAAGCACATCCTTTGGTCAGATGAGATGAAACTAACTAATAACTCTGCCGTTTTTGTGTATATGCAAACACCCTATGGCAGCTGGAACAAGCGCAAATCCCCTGGCAACCCTGAACTGAAGTAAGGAGTTGCATAATTGATGCATAGATGGCACAAACAATTTTTCTAATAAAGAAAACACTGATTCTGTACTGGTAATACTAAATCAGTGTACTTTGTGTACCTGGGGTCTGATCACGACAATTTTGTAACAAAACAATCAATCAAACATGGTATCCAAAAAACCCCAAATAAATGTGTTTGTATGTTGAAATAATGTTGATGGTGACATAGACTTTGACTTCTGAACCAACATAATCCCCGTTTTATGGCTGTGTATCATTTTGATGCATATTTAAACCTCTGAAACAATCTGTATATCCCCATCAGAGCATAGTGTCATCAAAAACATGCTGCTTCCAGCTGATATTAAACCGAAACTCTGAAGATAATCTGCCCTGGACCCGGCGATATGGTCAGCAAAAGTTACTATAGAGATCTATTCAGGTTAAGATAGGCCACCTTTTATCTGAGTTTAGTCCCAGTATAACTCAGTAAGCCATTAATCTCACTTCATACTGTAGCACACCTCTTGCAGGCTCTAATTAGATCCCATACTTACGTGGCTTTTTGGTAGTAACGTTGACGGTGGTGCTGGGAGGCCCTGTTCCTGCAGTGTTATACGCCCTCACTGAGACGTAATATGTGGTGCTGCCTTTCACCCCGCGGATAATAGTAGATGTTTGATTTCCTACAGTCCTTTGCACGCTGGCCGTGTCTTCCCTTTCACTTCTACTCCAGTACCTCAGCTGAAAAGCAACAAGGCAGAACCGCAGACGTGAATGCAGAAAACACGATGGACACCTTAAAAGCTTTCTGTTACACCCTGTCAGTGAGGTGCAAACTGGAAACAGGGAGATGTGAACTCAACTGGATGGAAGCTGTGAATGGTCCGAAAACAAGCTTTAGCAGCATGCCACCTTGTGCGCCTTGTGAACTGTGTTCCTCTGTTGTGCCGGGCAGATGTGTGTTCGGCTTAAGTTTTGTTTGTAAAGATTGAGGTCAAATATGCAAAAGTGGGGAAACAACAACAACAAAAAAGTGAAAGAATCCATAAAAATCCCCTGCCATCAACGTCCACTGATAAAAGATTTTCTTTGTCACCCTGCTTGTCAGGGCTGAAACAGCGGGCATGCTTGACAGCACAAATATAATTTGCCTTTCCTCACAGGAATGGTTTGCTGAGGGCCTGCTCCTCTGTTGCTGTTGAGTGGTCAACAATTTATAATTCTGGCATTTTTCGCAGTCCGACGACAAAAACGTCTTTGTTCACATGTTGGATTTCAACAATGAGCAGAATTAAAATGACAAGAACTGACTGAGAAAGTCTGCAGAGCCACTGCTTGCTATGTTGTGTGGATTAGAAGCTAAACATTCAATCCCTTAGAGTATTGCATCAGCACGCTAATCAGGGTGGTTACAGTACTTAGGTAAGCAACAAGAGAAACACAACCAAACCCACAGGCCTGGGACTCAGCTGGACCATTATGTAGGCAGCAAGCTATTATCTCGTACGCCCAAGGTGCATAAGTCTCGAACACTCATCAATAATAGACGAGAACAAGACTGTACAGCATTAGCTGGCATGTGTGCGCACACACGCATGCAAACAGGAAATGCATCCAGGGGGAAACTCACACAAACAAGGTATTTCATCAGAGCTCACCTCGTAGCCCAGCACTCTCTTCTTGTTGGCGTTCCAGGGCAGAGCTTTCCATGAAACTTCAATCTCAGATGCAGAGAGGCTCTTGGCGCGGACCCTGGTGGGCGCTCGGCCAGGCTCTGGAGTTAATGTGTAAAGGCTGATTTTAGAAGTTGCACTGGGCTTTGATGACCCCTCAAAGAGGAAACATCAAAAAAGTTTCAAAGCGGCTTCTTTTTATCAGAACAACAGAGGGAGGGAAGTATGCTGAAGATGCCTGCGAGTGCTGATAGAAGAAGGCTGCCTGCGATATCGCAGCTGCCATTTAAGGAAAGGAGGATTGACTCAGTCTTTTAGTTATGAGTTACTGCTAGCTGGACATGCAGATCTACTCCAGAACTTATAATGTATGCCATGAGATCATACACACCTTCCTCAGCAGAGTAGATAGTGGTAACAGGTCCAAATGGCCCTTCCCCCAGGTTGTTGTAAACCCCAACCTTGACTTGGAAAGGGGAGAAGGGCTGAATGCTCTCATTTTTAAAGACGTATCTGGATGCTTCAGCGGACGGTACGGCTGCCTGCATCCAGCCCGTGGTGCCGTGGGGTCGAAAAGCCACCACGTAGCCAAAGCCCGGTCCGTTCTGCAGCTCTTCCGGAACAGGCTGCAGGAAAACAACACCGTGTAAGCACTTGTGAAAGAAAGGAAAATAAACTCACAGTCGATACAACTCTATGTCTTTATATTTCGTTGAGGAGGCCATGAAATATGGTCAAACACGAGCCTTTCAATTTTTAAGGCAATGCTTGTCTTCAAATAAAACATGCTGAACACACAAAAACTATAAGTAGACACATCCATTACACAGTACAAAGCACTCAGCATGATAACACAGACGTAGCCGTGGTCATGCTTCAGATATTTATAGCTCCATTATTCTAGTGAATAAACCAAACCTCTTCACTCTGGCCTACTAAAAGATACATAGAGAAAATCTTTTTTTTTAAAGTCTGGAGAGAAGCAGGGTCTACTGTCTTGGTGAAACTTGTTAAAACTGCCAGAATAAGTGTTTATGGTCTCCAGACATTCATAATGATCACCCAAAGCTTTCAAAGGTTCTTGAAAAACAAAAAAGTACTAATCAGACAGAAACAGACACACTTGGTGTCCCTCAGGGATTCATTCTTGAGCCCTCTTTGTTTTCAGCTTTTTTGTTATTAATTTACTATTATCATAGCTAAACTGCATCTTCTCTTATGTTTGCTGATGTTTCTCTGCACTTATTAGGGGTAACTTCTAAATACAATAAATGGTTTATATTATGCAGTTTTTCTTTAATACTTATACAAAAATTGGAAAAATCTCTAATAATTTTCAGTTCAATTCACTGTTATATACACAGTATAGTGCATATTTACAACATCTTCACCTTCGTCTACTAAAAGATACATAGAGCACATCTTTTTTTTTCTAAGTCCAGAGGGAGTTTAGTAAGCCTGAGTTTGGCAGCGTAATTAATGGTGGGTTCAGCGTCACCTGTAGCAGATATTAAAATAATTAAACTCTAAAGCCCATTCTGTATACAGTGGTTGCTAATGATATTGCCTAAGCATTTATACATTTATGAGGTGAAAAGTATCAATCCTAGGATAATGTTTTGTCTTTTAATTCAAAATAAATAGATGACAGTTGGAAAGAAAAAAGTATTTATGGGCTAGAACCTGCTGGAACATTGATGTCACTGTCCCTTGTGAAGTAAGTTTAACATCGCTATGGACTGAGAGGGTTCTGACTAAGAAATGAGTCCCGCTTTAACTGAAATTAACTGAAATTTGTCCACATGCCTTCTGGATAAAGGTTTTAAGGTCAGACAATACAAAGCTTGACCTACACTGCACCAGCTGTCAGGCATGGTGGTGATAGCATCATTTCCAGTGGTACTGGTATACTCCATAACATGGATGGAGTAATGAAGAAGGAGGACCATGTCAAAATTCTTGAATTTTACCTCCACTCAACAGTAGGTGGATAAAACTTGGATTAGAGCTGGTTTTGAATGGATAAAGCAGGCTAACATTAGGCTACTGGAATGGCTTTCCCAAAACCCTGACCTCAACCCCATTGAAAATTTGTGGATATTGCTTAAATGCTCAATTTGTGCACGGAAACCAACTAATTCCAAGAGGAATGGTTACATATCCAAGCACAATTATGCCAGAAGCTTATTGATGGCTACCAAAAGCATCTGGTCAAGGTCCACCTGGCTAAGAAACATTATACAATCTGAATAGTTTAGAGAAAATACAAAAGAAATTCAAACCTGAGCACCCAATTCTTGTTTTTTAAAAATCATTCCACCCTGGAAAAATTCCTACCTTGAGCTCTATTCTAGGCCCTGGGTTGCAGCCATGTGAATAGAAATGTCTGCTGTTACCCTGGGGGAGAGACGCCTTCTCTTTATTTCTTAAAGGAATTGTTTAACATTATGAACAAGCCTCCACCCCTGCTTTTGTGTGAAAACAGAACTGCCTAAAGAACTTCAGGGGCTGAGGCAAAACAGGGGCTTCGCTGAGCGGAAGTTACCTTTTAACCACACTTGTTCATACTGAAACATCAACAGTGAAATGGTTCACAGCAGGAGCTGATGATTCTGAGCAGCAGCTTGAACAAATATACATTGTTGGAACCAGGCTGATATGCGGGGGGCTTTGTAGAAATAAGAAAAGAAAGAGAACAAAAAGGAAAAATAGAGAAAAGAGGAGAAGAGAGAGAAAATAATCACAGAAAAAAAGCTGGAACTTCGAAGGAACAACTGAGTTTAATTATCTTATTGAAACCTCAAAAGCATTTTTCTCTCCCCCAGGGTGACAGCAGCAGTTATTGCCTTTCTGTTCTTAAAAATGAAATGCCATACATTAAGCCATTCAGCTGTTATTAATGAAACAGAGGCCCACATCCGCAGAGAATAATGACGTCTGGCTGCCTCCTCCATGGGTGATGGGGTCTTGAGCAAGCTTGCTTACCTCCCATGTGATGACTAATTCGGAGCGACTGCCACCGCCTCCGCTCACATTAGCTGGTGTGACCTTCGGAGCTAAAGGAAGAAGACAGATCAGCTTAGCCGGGTTGACTTCACATGACACTGCAAAGGCACATGTAATAATGCTCCTTCCAGCAAATCCTAAATTGCTAAGAGAGGTAACTGTTTGACAAGCCTGAACTTCAACACTCAGATACCCACATCAGCAAACTTCCCATCGCTGAGTCGAAAAGGGAACACATAAAGATCTAAACTTGTTAAACTGCTAAAAGGAGCTTTTAGAGATGTTTTGCAATTTGAATGAGACTTTTGAAGCAGTAATAATATCCAGCACACTGATTGTATATTGAAGGTTTTTGTATTTTGTTTTTCAAAGGTATTTATTAGCATTTCTACATTTATTGGACAGGTGTGTAGACAGAAGTCTGTAGGAAAAGAGAACATGGAGAACAACATGGAGCAAATGTCTTGCCAACTGGGACTCAAACCAGGGAGCTCCTGGGAGCATTTTTTGGTATGCGCTCCCCCTATCAGGACAGCCTATTGGTTGACATTCAGCAAAATATGCTTATACCCTTTACTTGTCAAAGGTTACTTGAAAAAATTGTTCCCAAAAACAGAAAAAAAACTGAACTAAAGACAGAAGCTGTGAAAAAACTCTGCCCAGATGTAAGACGATCTAACAGAACCAGTCAAGCTCACTAATGAACATATACTTAACAGTAAAACAACAAGTCCATCTCGGGTGGGAATTGTGTGGTAGAAATAAGCAGGCACCAAGGCTGCAAAATGAAGCCAACATACTACAAGTATCGAAAACTGCAGTTCCTCTCATGGCCACTTGAGCCTGGCTCCAAAAGCGCGCTCATCCTCATGGACTCCCATGTTGAAATGCCCAACAGTGTTAAAAGGTGTCTTTACAGCCGACCACAAAAAAAGGTTCTGACATGTGTGGATAGTTTCCCCGCTTCATAACAAATTTATAGTGGCTGATCACCCGTCTGGAAAGTGGCGTTGGGGTGTGGCCACTTTGAGAGGTGCTGTGTGACACAGGAAATCACAACGCTTTTTTTTTCTTTGATGTCGGACTCTGGAACTTGGAGTGATTCCACTCTTGAGTTTATCATGCAACCAAGCTTGCTAGTGTTAGCTTCACTTCACTCTGTCATCCAAGTACGGTCATCTCTGGCTCCAGAAAACTCACAAAATATTAAAGCTGAGATGTCAAAATGTAGAGGGGGATACAGGATAGAAGGTTATTTTAGAGTTTGGCTTATGTATGGACAGAGCAAAGCTAACGGTTTCCTTTTCTCCGGCATTAATGAACATTTTGGGAACAGTATTTTCAAAAAAATATTGAAGTATTCCCTAAACAATTCAGAAAGTTGGGTAAATTAGATGTATCCTGGTCAGTTTTTAAAACAGATTTAGTACGTACATGTTCCTTTTGTCCTTGCTTGTTTAGATGGCTTGCTGGGCTCGCCAGTCCCGATGGAGTTGCTCGCAAGGACTCGAAACTCATACTCTACCCAAGGGCTCAGGTCTATTACTGTAGCTGTCAGCCGGGTGCCCCGTACCACCTCAGGAACTGGCAGAAAACACACAGTGCCCTCTTCAGTTTCAACACATGATTGTGTGTGGCTGTGTGTTCTTGGAGTGTCTCAGCTAAGCATCAGCAGCATGCTATCCTCCAGGCTAACAGACATGGTAGTACACAGCACAGGTCCAATACCACACATGGGCACATAAAGATTACAAAAAAACGCACATAAACAAATACACTGACTATTAAATTGCCAATTTGGTGATATTTGTTGAATTCTTTAATAATGCATACATGACACTGCAGTTTTTATGTCAGCTGAAACTAGCGAAATACCACAATCCCCATAAGGGCCCAAATATTGAAAACAAAAATAATAAAATAAAAATGATTCCATTTAAAACGGCAAAAACTAATTTTCTTCCTCTGGGTTCTGAGCACCTACAAGGTCACATTGTATTTCTTTTACAAATCTACGACCCTTGCTTAGCAAATCGATGAAGCTAGTAAAACCATCTTTGATAAAAGTGTCCTAATTCACAAAAATATCAATAGAACAAGGCATACAGCATGAGATAAAAGCACATTACGCCAATCATGTGTAAATGCTAAGGGTGCCATAAAGGATGTGGGCAAAGATTACACTGATCCCATTACTTAACTGCACTATCAAATTACTGCCGTGGCAACAAGCTTCATCATCGGGATGAGATCCATGTTTCAGGATTCCCAGGAGAGCGATAAAATGGGAGTCAATGGTCCCACTACAATTGATGCTGGGGTAAAAATTACATCTTCAATATTTTCACAGCCGAGGCATGATGAAGAGTGGCCCCCTCCAGGTGACTGGAGGAGGCCACAGCTGGTTGGAGAGAGCTTACCTGTGGTGACAGCTTGCCACCCGAGGGAAAATGGTGTCCTGGCTTGGATGGTGTATGCCGTAATTGGACTGTGATTATCAGGACCGGGCCTCCAGGACAGAGAGGCTGTGGTATCAGTGATTCCTTCTACATGGATGCTGGTGGGGGGCCCTGGGGGACCTGATAGATGGCATAGCCAAGGCAGGAAAGAGAACAGAAAGATAGAGAGAAGAATGATAGTCTGGAGGCTTCCTACATATGAGGGTGTGTGTGAGTGAGCAAGTGAGTGTGCTT
>VOQK01000463.1:0-10386 GCA_015052645.1 Benitochromis conjunctus | reverse complement strand
ACTTATCAAAGTCACTAAAAAGCTTTGTTGTGTTTATTGTTGGTTGTTTTTTGTATCCAGATTAATCAAAATCATTTATTCCAGATGTTTTATGATATCTTTATTTGATTGGAAGGAATTTTCTTTGATTTTCCAAACAGAAAGAGAAATCAGGTTACTAATGTTAAACAGGGTGAAAAAAGAAATGTAAATATTTTACCAGGGTAGCTACCACTGAAAGTGACTGAAGACCAGTCTGTAATTTACGTCCTGTGCCTTAACACCATGGTAAGATCAATACCTCTCCTATGTCTGCGTTTTAAGCATTAAGCTGGATCTGGGAGACGATTAGCTTAGCTTAGTATTAAGACTGAAGTAGGGGAAAACAACTATCCTAGCCCATTACAAAGATGAAAGAAAAGCCCTCGAAAACTTGCTAATGAAGACAACGCATGTGGTTGCTTAATCTGTGTACAAAAATGTCACGTTATGCTATTTCTTGAGAAAAAGCAACAAGGAGAAATTACTTCAAGATTCGGTTATCGTGTCTGGCTATTGTTTGGATGCAGATATTTGGACTTCGGGGTTTTGACGACAACCAGTCTGACTGTTTCCACCTGTTTCTTTTTGCAATAGCAAACTCCCTGTTGGCTTAATCACCTTAGTGGTGTTATGTTGGTCATCTAATTTGTTATAAGGAAGAAAGTGGTGCTCAGATTTTAAATAATGGTTGTGGCTTATGCAACAGATTTCATGAAAAGAATGAACTCTGAGTTTTCTTTTTGTTTTTTTGTTTTTTTGTTTAGGGTTTTTTTTTTACAAATTGCATGGATTTCAAAGGTAAAATGGGCTGTACCATTATAAAGTACTCATATATACAAATAATTTGCCAGAGTGACATTTTTCATGGATATATTTAAGCACTGGCAATGCTTACACAAAGTCTGGAAAAACAGTTTGCTCACACAGACTTCAGACATGCATCTTTTTCTAACCTTAACCACAGAGCTTTGGTTGCCTGACCATAAATGGGACTCAGGTATGCCCACCATCCACCAAAAGCACCTCTTGAAGACTTTAGTATAGCTCATTTGGTTAAAATAGATTTTTTTAGAAATTAATTATTATAGAAACACATTATAGTTGTTAATGATTTATAGCCCCATATTGTCATCATCAATCAGTTTTAGTGAGTATCATGTAAACATGCATTATTTCATGCTAAAAAAATTTTTTTAATATGACCTCTGAACACACTGCTGAATGACTGTTTAGCCGTCTCTTGATGAGCAGAGTGTATTTGGTTGCGTGCAGTCTGATTAGCTATAGACTCTGGGGGAGGGGATAATGTAGAGGGTTACTGTCTGGTTTGGATATTGCTCAAGTTTACCCTCAGCCTCTCTTCTATAGCCATCTGTTGATGGTGTCAAGATGAGCCCATTTATGTGTGTGTGCTTGTACAAACAGCAGGGGTGGATTGGCAAGATTAGGGGAGGTGGCTACCTCACACCCCTCCCCCTTCCTTCCCTGATGGACCTCCACCTACTTTTTCAGGCCCTCAACCTGCTGCATGCCACACGTTCGTGGTTGTCCCACACACAAGAAGACACACAAATAAAGAGGAGGGGATCATGGTTCGGTCTAACCTGCCTAATTCTCTCTAATGACTTCTCTATTCAGGGATTAACTTCCTATAACCCCCCCCACACACACATTAGAGGGTCCACTGTATACTGGCCTACAGTGTAACGGTCATAGTAGCACACTGTTTCTCTCTCTCTCTCTCACACACACACACACACACACACACACACAAATACAAAGGAAATGGACAATAGCTGATCTCTGCAGTAATTTGGCGAGGCATCAAATGGCCTGTGGGCTTCAATTAAAATGTTTGGAACTCAAGGGAGGACTCGAGGGGAGTGAATGGGGGAAGATGGGAAGGCAGAGGAAAGAAAAGAGGAGGGGGGAAGATTTTGAGAGAAAGGGGAAGAAAGTGTTTAACTTTTATCAGGATGAACTCTTTCTTTGACCCTCTAGGAATTACCATTCCAGGAGCTATGTTGTCATCTTTTGCTTTGACAGGGTCTCCCAAGGCAAATTGGAGCAATTTGAGGAGCAAGACAAAGAGCAATTCAAAAAACCCTATGAGGAAATGTTTATGGGACAAGGTTTTCAGGACCTCATCTTGGACTCAGACTTGGGGAGCTCAATGCTGAGCACCTGGTGGCTGGCCTTAGCTTTTGGGACCCAAAAAGGCAACATGGGCCTGCCCTCTTGTGTGTTCATCACTTGCAGGATGTCCTGAGGGGTCGAGTGCAGTGTGTGTTGGGTGGCATTAAAGGGCAGAGATACAGTCTGATCCCTGACTGTTGAAACTAGCCTTTGGGACATGGAAAAGAGCCTGAACTAGTGTTTGAGGATGAAAGATACTGCCTGGATATAGTCTGGCTCACCTAAAAACTGGCAAACTGCAAGGCAAGTCAGGAGGGGAAAGCATTGCTATGCTTACATGGTTTATTGTGGGATACTGCTGACTTCACCAGTTGTATAGTTGGGTGGTGGATGGAAGACTTCAAGGTTCTTCTCAACCCCACATACACATCTTCCATAGAGGAGGCAGAGAATAGGACAAGGGGGCAAGATTATTGAAGCAGTTAAACAAATTTTTCCACGAAGGGCCCGGAGTAAATTGTGATTTACCTGAGTGAGATTCACAGTGACATCTTTAATAAACTGGATGTTGTGTGGCTGTCTTAGTTGATACACCTCTGCAACATTGCATGGAGACCTGTGGTGATGCCTACGGATTGGCAGACTAGGTTGTGAGTGGCAACCAGGAACAATAGACCCACTGACTGTGTGTGTTTTAATTTATAGGGGCTTTCTCTTTAGCATCGATGCATTTGTGTTTGGATCTTTTTACTGGCCCAACCACTTTCCAAAATACAAAGAATGATGTGTTTTCCTTTCTAGGATTTGGAAATAAAATAAAACATTTTCAAGGAAAATCTCTGTTGAACCACACAAATTAATCTGCTGCCACCAATTTATATGAACAGAACTGAAAAACTACTCTTGTCTCCTCTCTGAGGTCTCACTAGAAGCTGAAAAGGGATTTTAACCTTTGTGTATTTTCACTTTTACCAAACGATCATGTTCACATCCAGAGCAGTTATTTAAGAGATGAAAGAGCTAACATCTTTCTAAAAATGTAACCAAAGTTTTTGGTTAAAAGCTAAAAGCTAAGTAGAGTTTAAGTCATCTTAACACTTCCTATCACCTTTTCTGTAAACTGACACTTGCAAAGTCTTAGCACTTAGTGTTGGAAGAAAGTCTTTTATAAAAGATGGAGATACATGTTTAGGTGTGCACATATATTTTGGCCATAGAGCATGCACACTACAAGATCTTGACTGCTGTTAGGGGATAAACACAGACAGAGAGGTTGTGGTTTGCTCAAAGGAATGTGAGGTGTTAATCCCACATGTATGTCCTGAAACCCACCTTTCTCTTTGTCTCTATTCTTTCATCTACTCTCCTCTTCTCTCTGCTCTTCCTTGTACCTGTGTTTTGAAAACCTCTCACAAATGGCAGATTTCAAGAAGACTCAAAGAGTTTTAGTGCCAAGCAGAGTAGAAAGTTTATGTAAGGGGAGAATATGTGTGTACTCACGCTACTGTATGTGTGAGCATGGTTGTGATAGAGGCCCTCTGTTAAACCAACAGAGACCCAGGAGGTCTTTGGACCCTCTTTTGTCTGTCCTCTCTGTATCCTGCAGGTATGCATGCAGGGCCACTGTGGAAACAAAACAATTACAAAAAAGCACATTTCACTGTGACTTCAGGGTAACTTCAGACACTGCTCCCCACCAACTTCAGATACCCCAGAGCTATATAAATGTCCTCACCTCCTCACAAAGAGTGTGAAGGAAACTTGAAAGGCAAACATAGTAGTCATTTTTATGTGAATCTTCTATCATAAAGATGATGATAGAATATAAAAATGTACTCGTTTGAGTAAAAGAGTTTTCTTTTTGGCATCTCTTTCTCCTCAAGCTTTCTCTGTCTCTCATCTGCTCTCTCTCTCTCTCTCTCTCTCTCTCTCTCTTTCTGTCGCCGGTTGTTTTGAACAGGGAGGAATTGCTTGGTTGTAAAGCATCAACATGTCCGACAGCTGTGGGACAGATTTGCAGCTGTGTGTGTGTGTGTGTGTGTGTGTGTGTGTGTGTGTGTGTGTGTGTGTGTGTGTGTGTGTGTGTGTGCATTCTTCCTTAAATAGACTTCCTTCCTTTTCTCAAGCTTGTCCTCCCTCTCGCTGTCAGTGCCAGATAAACAGTCTCTTGTTTATGCCATGAATTTGCCAATAGGCTGATCAGTCATTGATCCTTCTGCTCGGTGTTGCTGTAACGAGTGCAGATGTTTAATGAGGTAGGATATCAAAGTGTCTCTAATGTTTTTTTGAATAGTTAGCTACCTTGAAAATAGTTATTGAAGTATTGTTTCTCATTATTACACATAATTTATGGACATCTATGGTTTGATTTCTTTGCATGTGTGGAGTGAATGTGTTGTTACCGATATCAGGTGATAATTTCATGTCAGTAGCACATATAATTATAAATTATATTTACTTAGAAAATTGGTGACATGCCCAATGCTATCTTGCCTGCTGTATGTGGATTTTAACTCTGTTTCTAACCTACAGAAGGTGAGCTTAAATACAACTGACTCCTTGTTCCAGAGAAGAGAGAGGACATCTGAGGAACTTCTGGACAGCAGAAAAATGTCTGGACACTAAACATCTGGACAGACACTGGAAAAGCAGCTGTCTTCAACCTTGATCACATCTGGTGATCTGAGGTCTGTTATGATAATAAAACACCTGAACATCACATCAACATCTGGACTGTAGAAATTGATTTGAAACATTAGAATAACACCTAGACAAAAGGTTCTGGCTTCTGAACACAATCACATGTAACATCTGTCCCACAATAGAGAAACATGTGGTTTCATCAGGACACAGCTGGTTGAGTTCACCATCAGTTTTTGAAAACTGATCAGATGTTTTTTTAAGTATATGATCAACTGTGTTCTCTGAACTCTGTGAACAAGGAGGAGGAACGTGGGGACGAGAGATGGGAGGAACAGTGTGTACAGAGGAGATGAAGGAGGAGAAGAGGAGGAGTGAAGGGCGGGAGGACAGTCTGACATCAGCAGACAGAATACGAAGATTCGCCGTCAAACAGTTTGGATACAGTGTTCTGAGTCTGGCTCGCCGAGGTCTGAAGGTATGACAGCAACGCTTGCTTTCAGGCACAGATGGCCACTGCTGCCATCTCTATGGTTTGATTTAATAATGTAAAAGCAGACATCCTGGTGTCTACACTATTACATTCAGAGTTTAGCCCTGTGAGGTCCAAGTAATATCTCAGATGCAGGTTAAAGCTCTATCATGCAAAGAAAAGGCCATCTTCAGCAGGTTACCATCACTGCATATCAGAAACTTGTCCTCTGATAACCGCTGTAGGAATTTGCAGCACCAGCTTTCAAGGCTTGATCAACCTCCACTGCTGCAGAACAGCTTTAAATTGTTAACCCATGTTGTGTTCCCTGAAAAAGGCCTTTTTGTATCATTTTAAAATGTATGTTATTTTACAGTTTTTGGTAACCTTACCTTGTTTTTCTAACGTCTGGCAGTTCACCAATTACCTTTGTACCCTTTCAATCTATACATTGGACTTGAATGACTCAAATTGCAATAAATAACTGAAAAAATTGGGATATTCTAAAACTTTTGATTAGTAATGTATAAAAATATCTTTAACTGTAGATTTGTTTCATGTGACAATGACCCAAGTTTGAATATTTAAGCTTAGTAAATATTTAGATTAATGGCTTCCTAGAAGAAACTGGTGAACGTCCTTCCAAGATTAGAACAACAGTATTATTATTTCAGCTAATTCTAGTATTTACATAGACAACAGTTACAACTCTGACACCAAACAGTTCAATGCATTAATGTTGTGATAACATGTGACTGCACCCATCCTTACTAGTCACATGCTTGAACTCATTTTTTCCAGAAGCCGTGATGTCTCAGTTACAGAATCTCCAATCATTCCTGCACACATGGATTTTCTTCATCTCTTAAAACTAACACTGACAAATTTAAGAACAAGCGTCACATCAGTGCCAGCACGGCTGATACATTTATCAGTGACTTTTCACACAGTAATCACACCATGTGATAAAATTATGAACAATTTCTCTTTACACAGTATAGCACAGCATGTTTTTGGAATTGGGCTCATGTTACTTAATAAATGCTGAAGACTTTTAAATCAATGTAAAATATTTCTTGTATTGATAAGAGCTTGCTTCAACAGGAGAGGACATTTAGGGCATATTATTGGTAACAGGTTGAGATATTTATGATTCTTTTTAATTATCAAGCTGTTTTATCGAGCAACATTTGGGAACATTCAAACATCAGTCTTTCCAGATGTCCGCTTCTGCTGCATTTTCCTCTCTTTTGTAATGGAAAAAAAATACTTTAGGTAGGCTGGTTTTTAAAAATATGTACACTAAAGAAGAGTTTTGTCAGAAATTTTTAGCTGTGTGATGAATTTTGAGTGAAAAGCAGCAGCTTCCTTTTGTTTTTTTTACCCTATAGGAGGTTCCAGATGAACTGTGGGAGTTGTTGGAGTTGGACAAACTGAATTTGTCTCTCAACAGCCTGACTGTTCTTCCTTCTCAGCTGGCTCTGCTCTCTAACCTGGTGGTCCTCAATCTGTGGGGTAACCAGGTAAACACACCACACACACTCCTCCACTGAACCTGTTTGATATTTTAGTATTAAACAGGTGGCATCAGTGGAGTTTCTCAGGACTCATTCAAAGACTGAATCCCACATGGTTATAGAATAACTCAAACTTATAAAGCTAAAATTTTTATAACCCAGGTATTCATTTTATGGTGGAACACATGAGAAGCGTCCCTGCCTGATAGACACTGAGATATATTATTCACTCATGGAGGTGTTATTCAGGTGTTTTCATGAGCTAACCAGTGAGAGCATATTGACATTCATGTGAACAATCAGTGAAATGGCTTATTACAATTATCATTGTCTTCATCAGCAGCATCAAAGTCTAAATTTAAAGTAAAAGCCATTTAGGGTACCTATGAGCAAGGCAATGACCTCCTTCCATCCCTCCTTCTACCTCCGCCTCTTCTGCAGCTGCTTGGTGTCCTGGATAAATAAAAGTTCTAATCCCCACTGAAATCTACCAGGATCCAGTTTCTGTCCTCCACCCTCCTTCAGCCTTGAACAGCATATTGAGCCCCGAGTAGTGCCAGCATTCACTGCAGGCTGTTTCTGTCATAATGTTTCTGAAGATGTCATTAGCATTCTGTCATATGGATATTTGCTTAACCTGTGAGCTAAACCTGTTTCTGAAATGTTTTATAAATAGGAACATTTAGCTCTTAACCCTTGATAAAATCTCTTTTTCAAAGTTTTATTTTCCCTGTATGTCACAATCAGTGACATACAGGTGCAGGCAGGAGAATGACCCAAATGCAAACTCATGGAAAACTGGACTTAAACTCAAAATGCAGCTTTGTTTGCTGAAAGGAAAAAAGGCGATACAAAACTAAACTGGGAAAAACTAAACACATGAATACACGGGAAGACACAGGGAGAGTCACACAGCTATGAGGGAGGCGCAGATATAAATACACAGAAGGATCATGAGGGACGTGAGAACACACAGGGAACAAAGCTGACACGAATAACCACAACGAGACAGGGGAAGCAAGACTGAACAGAAGGAACATGGAAAGACAAGACCTTCACAATAAAACAGGACACATGATGCAGGAGTGGAGGAGAGGCTGATGAGAGGGAGCGAGGGAACACGAGGGAGATAGCAGACATGATGGACGGGGGAAACATGGATAAACATGATGGAATAAAACACAAGGAGGGGAAACGAGACACAAGGACTCACACAACTATATAAACACAGACACCCAGGGGGAGATACAGAGGGCAAAGACACAAGGGGAACTCTAATAAAAGATGCTGAAAACAATAACCTAGGAGTCAACTCAAAAATAATACAGAATGATCAAAAATGCATGAAAACTCCAAACACTGGGTCAACAGGACCCAGGACCGTGACACTGTATCTATCTTGTGTATCATTATTCTCTTTTATTCTGTTGCACGTTGTGAAGAGTTCTAATATCTTTCACTTCATTTTACTGGCATTCATTCTGTTATATCTATTAGCTTATATTTATGATAAGACATTTGTTCCTGGTGTTATTTGTGTGCAGCTGAGCAGTTTGCCACCAGAGATTGGTCAGCTGAGGAATCTCCGAGTTTTATTTGCCTACAGAAACAGACTTAAAGAGGTTCCTGAAGAGCTGGGAGCCTGTACACAGCTGGAGGTACTGCTGAAAATTCTTCAGCTTCTGATTTGAATACTACTGACATTGCTACTGTGATCACTGCTCCTGAAAGCAGCTCTTTAAATTGTTGTGCAGGTTTTATTTTAGCAGGTAAATATGCTTCACATTCTTGGTTGTGAGGGTAACCTGTAAGCAGCTTCTTCTAAAAGACTGAAAACTCAAAAACAACTCAAAAATGAGCAGTTAAACTTGTCCAGTTTGTTGGACTACTGTCTGGTCAATGTTGATGTTGATTCTGATTCACTGAATAGTTTGGGTTCAGATGGTGTTTGTGGTATTGGTACTGCAGGAGGAGAGGTAGGGCAGATTGATACAGTTTGCAATGCCAAATATGGCTGATATTGCTTAGTTTTAATTGCATCAAAAAGTCTCCTAGTGTTTCACTCTGGTTGCTAGCAGATTGCCATAGTTGTCTGTAGTTTTTGTTGTTGCCTGCAAATACTTAGTAGCACAATGATTTTCAACCAGAAATGGGGAACACATACTGTCTGCACAGTATTTGCAGACAAGTCTCTCTTTGCCAACTATTTGAAGAATACAATTTTTTCCCTCATGACTGATGATTGCCAAATGGTCACAGAATAGTCTCTAGGCCTGTGTGACTTGAGCCTTATTCACTTGATTGCATCCAAAATGACAAAGAAGCAGTTTGTAGATGCATACACAGAGGCACTGGAAAACATCATCAGTGATGTTTCCTTAGATCATGAAGTGTTAAGGGACCCATCCTTTTGATCCAAATCTACCTATGGGCTTATTCTGCGACTTCAGTGGCAGATTTGATGGCCTATCCCTTTGCAGCTCTTCTGTTGCCAAGAAGGGTGTAGGTCTTGCAAAGACAGTTTGTTCTCAAGCTGCTCCACTGGCACTGATTTCCATGTTTTTAGTACTTGTAATAAACTGGACTGGACTCACAACTCAGATGCCCTCTACAGGAAAGGGCAGAGCAGGTTGTACCTGCTGTGGAGACTCAGGTCTTTTGGAGTGAAGCTCCACTCCTGAAGACCTTCTATGACTCTGTGGTGGCCTCAGCCATCTTTTCTGGTGTGGTCTGCTGGGGCGGCAGCATCTCTGCTGGGGACAGAAAGAGACTGAACAGGCTGATCTGGAGGGCCAGCTCTGATCTAGGATGCCCTCTGGACCCAGTGGAGGTGGTGAGTGACAGGAGAATGGTGGCTAAGCTGTCATCCCTGTTGGACAACATCTCCCCCCCATGCAGGAGACTCTGACAGCACTGAGCAGCTCCTTCAGGCTGCGGCACCCACGATGTGGGACGGAGAGATTTTGCAGGTCTTTCCTCCCTACTGCTGTCAGACTCCACAACAAAGACTTCGCAGCTGACCAAACACACACATCCACACATGTGCAATAACACTAAGTACAATTCTCTTTTTTCTGACAACGTAGTATTTTATTCTATTTTATATAGTATCTTATTCTTATCTATCCTATTCCAGTGTTTTCTTAATTTTTTGCTACTGTTACTTTGCACTGTGCACTTGCTGCTGTGACACAACAAATTTCCCACATGTGGGACTAATAAAGGTTTTCTTATCTTATCTTATCTGGAAAACATCAGCCTCCACCTCAACACTATTGAAGCATTGTGGGATCATCTTGACAAAGAACTGAACAAAAGACAGCCAACATCCAAAGAGGTTTCTACCATAATGTTGGACCTTCTAACACGACAGTCTATGGAGACTGTATATTAAAAATCAACATAGCCTTAATGACATCACCCGCTATTTTTGGAATTTGCATTTTGAAGCATCGGGATATTGTGCTAAATTATCAGCTCGTGAGCAGAGAAGAAATGACAGTGACAGCAGGCAGATCATTGCTATAACTCCATTTGCTGGTGCACCTGTCAGTCAAAGCAGCCACGCCCTGATCTTTGTACCAGGTGGTGAACATGTTT
>VOQK01000458.1:3079-16562 GCA_015052645.1 Benitochromis conjunctus | reverse complement strand
ACTGAAGCTGCAGCCTTATATAAGTCATTTCTTCTTTGGTCAGGATTACTGATGATGCAGCCATCATTTTTCTTTTCAAATATCAGGACTCGCTGTGCTTCCATTCAGTGTGGACAGCACATGTTTGCATGTCAGTGGCAGGGAGAAATCCTAAACAGTAAAACAATATAAATACGTAGAAAAGGGGTAAGGAGGGCCATCTTTGTATCAATGGGTTCATAAATAATTCTGTGACTTTATTATATGTATAACTACAATTAAATGAGGAGCCGTGCATTCATTTCTAAACACGTGAAAGGTGGTTCGGTAAAGGTACCGAAGGTGGCTGTTCTAGAAACAGTGCAATCAACAGGCTCAAGTGGCTTATTGTCTCAGTGACATACAGACAGAGTCAAAGCTTGTCACCTGATTGGTCTTTAGCAGCGATCTATGCGACTGATGCAGGTGCTTTATTCCGTGCTTCCCGTGGCACTAAAAGCTCCGATTGAAAGTGGAATGGCGGGAGGTGTTTCCAGACGCTTTTCACAAAGCTCGATTGCTTTTGGCTCTGCGGTTAGTCTGACACAAAGTGGCACCGGGAATCAAACCTCCAGCACCACTCTGAGCAGCCACAGCGGGCACTGCCAGGCCGCGCTCACAAACACACACCCACACACGCTTACACACCGAACGCCAATCATAAACACACATACACACACAATTACTACCAATCACACTGCACTCACTCATTCACACACTTTTCCTGTCGTTTGGTGTCACACGCACGCACGTATCCACCCACCCCGGACAGGAGCACTCCGACCTGAGCCGTTTCTTTACCTGTAACAGACCGGTAATTACAACGTGACACCAGACAGACTAAAAACAGCCCTGCAATTAATACTGTGCAGAAAGGAAGTGTGAGTGGGGAATTTGTCCCTTTCTACATATTTCCTGTAGATTTATGAATACAAATAGTTTTTTAATGGCACAACTTTAGACCCGTGTGAGTAGGGCACACGGCCCAGTATCCACGTTTCCTTTTCTATACCACAACACGCTCCGTGTTGCTACGTGACGGCTGACTTAGACTGGACATACAAGCACGTTACATGTGAAACGGCTCAAAGCACTGAGCGTGCAGGAGCGGGGCAGTTGCATCTAGGACACGCCCGACTCCTCAACTCTAAAGAAAAAACATCTGGATAGCGTCCAAAAGCACCATGCGTCAACACACACACACGCACGCACACACACACACACACACTCACACTCACACTCACACTCTAATGAAGCCCCGGTAGTGACGAAGAGCAGCAGGGAGCGGCGTGGATCGCCGAAGACAAGCGTGTGTGAGCTTTCGTCGCAGTGTGTGCGTATGTGTGTACGAGTATGTGCGTCTCCGGCGGGATAATTATGGCGCTCCTCAGCAGCTGAGCGTGCCAGATGTACTGGGAGAAGGAGAAGGAGGTGGTGGGGGAGGAGGACGAGGAGGAGGAGGCGCGGCGCAGAGCAGAGAGGGAGCCCAGCACCAGGAGCAATGCAGCAGGGAGTATACAGAGTTTTATGTGAATACATTAGTGTGAATGTGTTGTGCATCCATGCACTGGCGCGTGTGTGTGTGTGTGTGTGTGTGTGTGTGTGTGTGTGTGTATGTGTGCGTGTGTGTATATTTGGCATGACCGATTTTGTTTCTTGCCATCCACCATTAGCAGGTTGGCTCTGTCACAAATGAGTGTCTCTCATCCAGGAGAGATACAAGGATGAAGAGAGACAGAGAACCTGAGATGAGGAAGCAGAGAGCTGTTAGAGGAGAGAACAAAGGGTCGTACGAGTTAAGACCCCAAAAAGTTCCCTTATAATCTAAACTACAGTACAATTTGCATAATGACACAACTGCCATTATGTTGTGTGTGCGGGGTTAACGTGGTGTCTCTGCAAACCTGCAGTACACCACCAGCTATCACGGATAGAGCGCTGCAGGTGAGATGTTTTACGCTGTGCAGACACACCAAAACACCAGCGGTCTTCTCAGATTGGTTTACTGCACAACACAGGAAGTCAAAATTTACTGCATCGTGTGCGACGCTCACAATTCTGTTATTTGTAAGGAAAAACGGAGGATCTGTGACGTTTCGTTATTTAAACAGTTCACGTGGCTGTTGTGTTGTCATCACTGACAACAGTTTAAGAGAGATTTTGTAGCACAAAGTTAGGAATATAAAGAAAGGTGGCACAAAGAAGCCATGACTGCAGCTTCTCTGTCAGATTTAAACGCATCGATGGGACAAATGCATCTCTCATCATCGCTGGGTAAAATAACACCATATCTATATAGCGTTGTGAAGCATCTTGTGTGAATGCACACAGTGAAAGGTGAGTGTGCTGAAAGCCATAATAGAAAGCAAGAAAACAGCAGCTAAAAAAGGAGGGCAGAAAGTAAGAGATTCCTTTGCGGCTGGCTTTGTCACCTCCTCACCCAAGAGGAGGGGAGCAAAGCACCTTGGGAAATTACTGAAAGCAGAATGCATTGATTTATCCAGGATGATGTGCATGCATGGCTGTGTGTGTGTTTTTGTCAGAAGGCCTTTGTACTGCAATAAAGAGAACAGCCTGGTCGACATCTGTTTAGAGACGAAAGACGCATCAACCTTTCTCTCGTAGTTGTGCTCACTCCTGCCTTTTTCTGTCTTCTTCCATGTAATTATGAGTCAAAGAAAACCCTCCAACCTCTCCCAGCATGTCGTAGCATCCCACCTCATGCTGTGCCGTTTGAAACCACCCTCTCTTTCTCTCCTGGAACACGATTCTGGAGTCTGAATCAACATAAAGCTGTGAAACCTATTTATTACTTATGATCTCCAGCGGTAGTGACCTTAACAACCACTTTTTATGCTCTCAGAATATAGTTTTGCACATATATTGTGCTTTCTCTGCCTCTCTGCCATCTCCAGCAGCTCTATAATCATCAAACATCTGGCAGCAGGCTCAGTGTGTACACAAACACAAAGACGATCACGTTCCTGTTCCACGAACAGCTCTGTGTTAAAAAAGCCTTCATGACGTCCACAGAGTTCAATAAGCCAGAGGTGGATCCAACCAGAGATATGTACAGTGCTGTGCAAAGGTTTCAGGCAGGTGATAAAGGCTGTAAACAAAGGAAGCTTTCAGAAATATAAATGATCGTTTACTGGCCCCAAATGTATTCTGCAGCAGGACAACGACCCCGAACACACAGCCAAAGTCTGGGAGTGATGGTGTGGCCCCCACAGAGCCCTGATCCCAACATCACTGAGTGTGTGTGGGATTACATGAGGAGACAGAAGGATGTGAGGAAGCCACATCCACAGAAGATCTGAGCTTATTCTCTGAGATGTTTGGAACGACCTACCAGCCGAGCTGCTTCAAAGTGTGTGCACGTGTAGCTAGAAGAAGGCAAAGGTGGTCCCAGCAGGTATCTCTTTTGTTCTTTCACTGCATTTTGTTGATTGATGAAAATAAATGATTAAGTTTTATTTTTGAAAGCATTCTTTGTTTACAACATTTTTTCTCACCTGCCTAAAACCTTTGCACAGGGCTGTATACCTGTTTTTTTGGCCCGTTCTGCTTGGTTCACACTCGGCTCTCTGAACATCCTACCACAGCATTTAAATGCGATTAAGGTTTAGGCTTTGACTGGGTCATTGCAACACCTCCATATGTTTTCTCCCTCAGTCATTCTGTTGTAGATACTCAGCACTGTCCTGTTGCATGATACAGTTTCAGCCAAGCTTTAGCTGCCACACAGAGGGCCTTACCTTTGACTCTAGAGTACTTTGATATGCAGGAGTTCACTTTGTGCTAACGTGATGTGTCCGGTTTTCTCAGGAAGTCAAACCTAAGCTGTGCTGGTCAAATATGCTAAATCTTAGTCAGTTGTTTCTGCTGCTGCGTGATGACATCCAGTGTTAGCAACTTCATCACCACAATCATAAACTGTGTGATGAGTGCCTCAGCTCCCCTACAGAAGCATGCTACGCTCTGCGTCCAACCATAGAGTCCACTACAGCACTGTCCGTCCATCCGTCAGCTGCTTACAATGCAGCTGCATTAATAACATACAAGACTCCCACAGTGGACTGACACTGTGTGTGTGTGTGTGTGTGTGTGTGTGTGTGTGTGTGTGTGTGTGTGTGTGTGCGTGTGCGTGTGCGTGTGTGTATATACGTGTTTGTGTGTTTTTCCAGGTTTCCGTACAGGATGGTAAAGAGAGAGTGGCAGTTTAGCTGTTTCAGAGAGCAAGCCTTGTCATTTCCTTCCCGTTTCCTTCATTTCTTTCTCTGGTCTCCTGCTGCAAACTGCCCCCTTCTTCCTCCACCTGGAAATACACACACACATGCACAAACACACACACAAAGAATTTGAGATGCTGCACAAACAAGCTCACACAATCCTTTTCTCCACGCATATGCAAATGCTTCTTGAACATAAACAAAAGCACACAAACACAATGCAGGTGCATCTACATGAATTGCACAGAAACAGCTGTAAGCACCCTCTAATCCAGCCCTGCAGCGGCGATCTACATATAGAGTAGATTAATATTCATAGATACACCTCGACATGCAAATACAATAGCACATTTTACGCGGTTTGTTTTGGGTTTATATTTGTGCCTGTAGTTTCAAAATAGTGCTTGCAAAAGTGTTTTAGAATCACATTACACATAGCTTTTAATTTATGTAACCATACTGTGCATTTATGTGTCACTAATCATTTCACAAGTGAGATCACTGAGTTTGCAAAGCTGAGTCAGCGTATATTTAGTAATGGCAAAAAAACTGCAGACTTTCAGGTAGAGCAGGTTATAAAAGCTGGTCTGAACGGAGGCTCCTCTGTGATGGTTTAGCAATAATAAATGAATGTGAGTAAGTGCCCCCTATGGTGACACTGCTAAGAGACGCCACCCGCCTCAGCAAAGTGCCACTGAACAATAACATGAACTGTCCTCTCCGGATGGATTACATACGACCGCTTTTGTTGTTTCAGAGACAAGTTTATGTAGCAGCAGCGCTCAGTGGGAAAGATCAGCAGAACATCAGACAACCAGTTTGCTTAACTCACATACAGCAGACTTTAGACGTGGGAAAGCAGAGAAACTGTGGTGCGCTGAACTGGATAGAGAGGATAAGCACATCGCTCTGTAATCTCTGAGCTCATGAAAATGAAATTGACAGGTACCATTGTTTGCTCTAATAAGCAAATGCTGCTAACTGCATGCGACAGGAATGCTCCCAGTCAGGATTCTTGTGATTAAATGGGATTGTAGTTCTGTGTGTGTGTGTACACGTGAAAGTATGTCACAGTGCAGTTTTTGGTGCTCGTCTTTGTGTATAACAAGATAGTAAAAAAGACAGAACTTTACTGTTGCATGCTATGAGACATAGTTTATGTATGTATGTTTATCTTTATAAGCATATAGCTCAAAGCACCAGATATTAGAGTAAGTTTGTTATTGCTCATAGGTCACCCCGGGACACGTCTTACTCTTTCTATTCTGGGCCAAATAAGAGGGGCGGGGTTAATGCAGCACCCACTCTGTCCCAGTTTTTTTTTTTATTTCTGGTGGGTTTTTTAAAATTCCCACTGGGATCGTCTGATAGTTTTTCCTGATCACGCTGGATTTTTCTTACATCTTGTTGCAATCTGTCAGCAGTAGAGTCACGTGCCTCCACCCACCTGTCCACCTCAAAACAGACTGGAATGCAAAGTAACTCATATCTGGCCTCTCTGAAGAATTTGGCTTTCCTCCAGTTGCCTGGGAGAAAGAAAGATGAAAGATCAAATAAATGAGAAATATGTTCAAAGAGGTGAACAAAAGAGAACAAAATGTACAACAGAAACTGAAGGTCGTGAGAACGCAAGAGGCAACCAGGGAAGTCAGGACTTGGCTGACAGTTAATGTGGTGCTTGCAACTTAGAAATGTTATTCATTCAAAACGAACGAAGGGAGTGGAAGGCAGTGTCGGCATGTTGGCTGGTGGGATTCTTACCAACAGTTTGACGCTTCACTGGTCTCCATATTGCTCCCCTAAATATAAGCCATCTGATCTCAGCTTGAAGTATCCTTACCAAACTACTGTCATGGTACTGGGTCGGTGACCCAGCGTTTTGAGTTTATTATTATTTATGTGCTGTTTCAGGTCCCTTGCCCTCATGTTTCTCTGTGCCTGTGTGTTCTGTGTTCAGTTATACCTACCTTTGTGTTCCCTCTGTAGTCAGGTCTGTGTGTAAAGCCCGCGTCTGTGTCTTCACTGATGTTTTGTGTTTCCTGTTTTACTTTGAAGGTCTTTGTCTCATAGTGTTTTAGTTTTGCTTCCCTGGTCTCGTTAGCTCTGATGTCTCCCAGCTGTGTTCCCCTCCTGCCTCTCATTCCCTCATCATGCCCTGTGTATTTAAGCCCTGTGTTTTCTTTGTTCTGTGTTGCGCCGTTAACGTCTCTACCCTGATGCTGTGTGTCTCCTCGTGCCTCCCTGTGGATTTTTTTTTTCATGTTCCAGGTTATTTTTGTATTTTTCACTGTGCCTCCCTGTGGATTATTTACATGTTCCAGGTTTATTTTGTATTTTTTCTATGTCAGCAAATAAAGCTGCTTTTTTGAATTCCACTTCTGCCTCCATGAAGTCTGCTCTTGGGTCCTTCTCCTGCCTGCACACAGCGAACCATGGCAACTACAAGCCACTGTTTGCAAAAATTAATCAATTTCCAGAGAACCTAAAGTAAAACGCCCAACGTAACAGGCAAAAAAAACCCCCAACATTTATTGCCTGGCACAGGTCTCAATTGCCCGGTTTAGCTAATGACATTTCAAATGTCTTTGTATCTGATGCTACCCTACTGATGGAGAGTACAATAATTAACAACCAAACTGGAAAAAAAAAAACATATGGGGAACAACTGAGTTTAAAAAGTCAATTAAAAGATAAAAACAGACTCTGTAACCAACACTCTCATTTAGAGTGCCGTGATATACCAGACACAGAATCAGATTGCACTATAGACATTACCCATCCATTACTGCTTTACACATCTGCTGACAAGCAAATGAGCTCAGCCGAATAGCACCAACACGCTTGACTTTGATAAGGTTTCAAGGAACGTCCTTAATCATTATCCACAGTCATTTGGCAAATTCCCTGTATTCTGCCTGGCTCATTCTCGCTGTATCTAACCTGAGAGGGAACCAGAGACGATAGATATAATGCAACGCAGAAGGTGAAAGTAGGTCAGAAACCCCATCTATATCAAGTGTTGCATATGCAGCAACACAATTAAAAACAGCTGCGGCAGCAGTGTACACGAGAAAGTGAAAAAGCCACATGTTTATGTGAGATTTAGCTCCCTCCCCTGAGAATGAATGCTTTTTTCACTTCTGAATATGGCTGCGGGCCATTTATCATACCATTAATAAACACTTTATGGTCTAAAGCATGAAACGACAAAGACGTGATATGCACGTGTACGTGCAAGTACTGTATGTTTTTGACAAAACCAACAAACAAACAAAAACTCTCTGTGTATATCGACCACTGGTGTAAAAATAATGATCAAGGCCCTGAGGAGGGCTCATTGGTGTTAAGCAGAGGCCCGGCTTTCAGCTACAATAGCAGAAGCTGTTTTATTTCAGTGACAGAGTGGGAAACACGGGTTAAAAGTGTTGTGTTGCAAAAGCCAAGCTCAGTACTAAAAAACACACGAAGCTGACTCTGTCCAATACACAAGCAGCATGGTTAAAAATAGATAGCAACAGTGCTTCTGAAGCAGCGAGCAGCCAGCCTCTGAGCTTCTGCCTTTTTGGCTGCTGTGTGAGAAGAGAAAGAGGGGGCGAGGGGTTTGGGTTTAGGCTTGGCAGAGAGTAGTGCGGTCAGTGATTTCTTCACCAGCGTCTCCCTCTTCTTCCACAACACGACACAAAAGGGGAAGTGGGGGTAATATATCTTCAAAAATAGAGACTGCCCCCCCCACAAAAAACAAGGCTATCATGACTTAAGACAGATAGGTTTCAAAGGAAAGTGACCTCTGGTGGCCGTTTGAATAGGAGTGTCAGAAAGTGCAAGTACAATGGCACTGCTGTCATCGTCTTTAGCCCCGACAGAATTTGGAGTAAAAAGCGTGGATTTCAACGCAAGCTGTGAGGTCTTCCTGATGCTAAGAAAGATGTTTTGGTTTCTAAATATATACAAATAGTAAGTGAAACATAGATATGCTTCCATCAACCTCCTAATTTCAGCTTTTTGGTATTTTGATGATTCAGTTTATTGAAAATTGAAAACTGACTTTGATGGTGGTTTCTTTCTTTAACACATTACCTTTTGGTGTTGCAGATAACATGGAAGGCATTCTGAGCAATTAGGGGTTCAGCTCAAGGACACTTTGACATATGGACTGGAGGAGTCACACCACCGAACCAATCAATAAATCCAATCTCGCGAACAACACCGGCCCCAGCAGGTTACTGCTAGATTTACGAGAGAGAACATAGCAGACAGTTATGGCAAACTTGTGTGAGACTTTATAGAGGATTTTTTTTTAAAAGTGGTTATCATTGTGTAAAAGCAACAACCCGACTGACTGGTTAAAATTATGGATTTGCCACTACTCCAAGGTTATAGCAAACCACGCTTTTAGTGCTAACACTCAACAGATTTGCTGATTGCCTCAAAACACTGGCACCCACCGCTTCCATATGAAAATTTTAATAACTGTACACTTTCCTCTGTCATTTGATCTAGACACTGTGTATAAGTTCACTGTTTAAACAGAGCTGAGAGGGGTGATACGGCTAAGTTCAGCCAAAGTAAAAGTTTTCTTATTTTGGCGATAAGAAAACCAAGACACTATTCATTTATCACATTGTTATCTGCAAGAGAGATATTCAAGAATTTCTGTTATTTGAGCTTTCCGGCTGTGAAAATGGAGAATTTCCTCGTGTGAAAAAAAGGAGTGTCACTCAGAGGAAATTTCAGTTGGAGTGACTGACAGGACAAAACTGATTTCTGATCAGGTCATGACTCCTATTAAAAATGTCTAACACTGAATGCCCACAGCCACTCACAGCTCGAACATATAGAAGGAAATACTTACAATGACCACATTATAACGGTCTTAATTCGAGTTTTATGAATCCCTGCACTATCTTGTAACCACTGGTACTTATCTGCTCTAACTGAGCACTTTTTACTTCAAGCCTTGTTCGCCTAGTCACACACACATGCATACCAGCGCTGTTTTCTACGCCTTGTCTAACATTCATGCACACCCTCACACACTCTGAAACTTGGGGTTAAGTATCTTGCAACATGCAGGCTGGAGTAGCCAGGGATCGAGCCACTGACGACCTGCTCTAAAGTCATCTGTCACACAGTTAGGTCCATAATTTGTTGGCCTGTTCTTTTGACTAACAAGGGAACAGGTCTCACCTGACCATAGAATTAATTCAGTCACTCAATTGCCCAATGACTTTCAAACCTTTGAAAATGGGGAACTGTGTACACAAGTGGCTGTAATTCCTAAACATTTAATGCACAGTATTTGTAAAAAACAAAACAAAAAACCCTCAAAAACCCTTGAATTAAAGTCTGTATTTCAAAATAATGTCAGCTGTTTCATTTAAAACCCACTGCGGTGGTTTGCAGAGATAGACTTACAAAAATAGCATATTTCTCCAAGAAATGATGGACTTAACGATGTGCCGGTTAATGATATAATAGCATACACTTTAAACTGCATGTGTGCCTATCTGTGTGTCCTACGTCTTTATTGGGTGATCTCAACTTAGTATTTGTGACTTAATTTGTGCTAGTGTATGTTTATGTTATGTGTGTTTGTGTCCCTTTTGTCCCTGATTGTTTGTCCTCTCAGTTCTTCCCTTCATGCAATAGAGATGTTGGAACACTGCAGCCTCCCGGCTCTGAACTGACACTTTTACCAAGCTGTGATTTATGTGCTGGAATGAGTGACTGTGTGCTTGTGAGTGCCCGAGAACGACAGGAACATTAAAAACAAATAGAGAGAGGCGGACAGAGATAGAGCAATGTGCTCACAAACATATAAAGATTCACACACACACGCACACACTCTCCAGCATGCACGGACAGGAAGTGAGATGGATAAACAAGCGTCATGGCGGATGGCAGTGGGGCCAGAACAGAACGCCGCATTCCTTGATTTATTGACCTGCACTCTTCAGCGTAACCTTTGACCTGCCTCCAAATATAGAGTGAGGACTTTTTTTTTCATTCTTCTGTTTTTTTCAAAGCTTGTCACAAAAGAAAGGGAAAACACAGAACCTCTGCTAATTCATGCACAGATACTGAGTAGATTTCCATTTTATCAAAAGGTCCTCTGCTGGTGCAGTAAAGTATCAGAAGATGTGTACCATATAATGTAAAACTGGACAGGAATATATTTATTGGGAAAATAGAGTTAAAACTCAAAGACAACAGGAATTTATTCATTTACTTGAGATTTTAGGAGAGAGCTTAAATCTTTAACAACTAGAAAAAAAGTTAACACACAGATTTTTGGGAAACTCTGGAAAGCGCGGTGCCATTGTTTGAAACAATACGCTTGACAAACGAATGCCTGAATGAGGAAACAAGTTTATGGATATATTAAATGAGTCTCGGAGCTAACAAACAGGAAAACGGATAAGAACGGCATGTGTGACCGTCTTGTGTGTTTTCAGTCTAAACGGCAGGTCCTTACACTATTGTTGAAGGCCCTGCTTTGCACTAGTGGACGAAAATAGCTATCATGACATTGTAAACAGGAACCAGAAGAGAGGTTTTGTGTGTGTGTTTCTGTAACTTCCTCTATCCCGATATCTGCCACCTTTCTTGCTCTCGCTCTCGTTATTACTCCTCATTCATCATCTATTGCACATCACCGTACCCAATGTAGAAACTGAATCAAGCACCATCAAGCATGTTTTTGTGTGCCTTGACCTCACAGCCCCCTGGAGGGTCACACCGACTGAGGACTGCAATGTCAGTTGGAGGTGGCGCAGTACTCATCAGGATGTGAACATCCCAAAAGAACCCAAAAAACAAAAAAGGAAACAACAAATAAAGTAAACTTCCAGTCACATTATGTGACAAGATAAGACAATTACTCTTGGGAGATTATTAACTGATTTTAAGGATTATTGCAAACAAGTCACTTGGAGCTATTTGCACAAATGCAGCAACAGGGTTGAGATTCCTGGAAAACAGCCACGAAGGAAGTGTGAACGAGCTGTAAACACTGACCCCCTCTGTTTACTTTAAAACTCTAAGCTGACAGGCTTATCGAGAGTGACTTCAAAACATGCAGCAGTGGAACAAACTGCCTTGTATCTGTTAAATCTGGCTTTCAGATTGGGCTAAATAGTAATATTCTTAAAACAAAATGTCAAAACTCCACTGTTCATTGCATTTTTTTAAATGTCAGATTTGCCACAATAGACCAATTTGCTGCTTAATTCAACTGAGATTGAATTAAGATTTATTTATTGAGTTTATTTGTTTTATTTAAAAAAAAAAAAGGCCAAGAAAAGGCACTGCAAATGTAAAGCTCCGTCTTGCTAATGTGTAGGCAAGTTGCATCCTCTTTGTGGTTTTATAGTTCTGTGTTTGATCTATGCCACAGGTATGACATAACTGCAAACCCCTCAGATACCCTACAATTTGACATATGCAGTAACCAGAAAAAAAGGTTTCCCCTTCATAACAACTGTACAGAGGGTGAATCTTTTGTTTTTAGTTTGCACTTAAAAAAAATGTAAATATGAAAGTTAGAGAGTCATTACTCTCACCCTTCAGAGGAAAAAATGCATCTCGTGTGTGCACAATCTTACTGTACCCACAGTTCTTGGCCATAGGTGAGGGCAGGGCCACAACACAACCTTTATACTGGTTGTTTTCATCTTCACACTCAGATCTGACCACAACAGACAGCAGCCACAAAGCACCAGCAAACCAGAGCCTTTCACTTCGAGATGGTAAATCTCATCCCGGCTGCTTCATACTTAACTGCTAACCACGCTAATATAAATTTAGGTTATTGTTCAATAACGTCAACAATAAAGCCACATTGTCAAAAATAACAAAACAAAAATGTGATCCAAGACCACCTAAGACACCCTCCACCTCTCTACCCTATGTGTTTTATTTTGACAGTCCTCTATGTAGCGTGCCTTCTCAATTTTATGTCCTCTCGTTTACCTTGATTAGCTGTGTCTTGTTACGCTGGTCTTTCCAATCTCCCTGAATAGTCCTCAGTACGTCTGTGCATATCTTTGTACTTTGTCTTGTCTCTATTTATCTCTATTATATGTGCGTAACAGCCTATTTTTGGATTTTGGATTTCCCAGTCTGTTTGTCTTCATGGATATTGCTCTTTAGTCATGGACTTCTGTATTTGATTGGTTTTCAGTGTAGCCAGTCTGCTTGGGAATCCTGCATGTGGGTCCATTTCTTGCCTACCTGGGACAGCCCCTTGGCTTTGTTTAGAAATAATGTCCATTAAAACTCAGGAAGACCAATCAGTGACAAGCAGTAGCACCGGTCGAGTCTAATGCACTGCTTTATTTATATGTTACATAATTAGCAGGAACATGTGTCTGTGCAAAACACCATTACATTAAACTGATTCATTTTTCTGAAGGCATGCTGGTGTTAGCAGATATATTATCATTATATTTTCTGATACAAATGACTAAAGCCCAACCTTTGGTTATATGAAATATCCCTGCAGCTCTATAAAATTATTCTTTTAATTCAAATTCTCATTGACAAAATCAAGACTAATTGACGAACAGTGTGCAACAATCTTCACATTTCCCCCCTGCCACTGTATACTATAACTCATTTTTAAATTACATTAGAACTAAAAGGCTTATAAAATATGCATGAGAGGAAAAAAACGACATTCATAAAAGGTTCAAAAGTAAGACACCAAAATAAGGAAGTGTTAAATAAAGTGTCACAGAACAGGAACAAGATATTGCTTCATGGACTTCAATGAGCACAGTCACCTGGTGAAAGTAACAGTTTAAAAATAGTTTTTTTTTGTAGATGACTGCTAATGCATTAAAAATGGCCGGTTACTTAGAAAATGCACGTTTTAAAAGAGGAAGTAAAACTGACATTAACTTGGAGTAAAAAGAGGTATTTCCTTCCCTCGTTACTTTAGACAGTCAGGTCTAAATTTTGAAACGTGTTACAGGTATGAAGAACAAAGTGCAGGGTAAATTATACCTATAATCAATCAATCTATCTATCTATCTATCTATCTATCTATCTATCTATCTATCTATCTATCTTTCTATCTATCTATCTATCTATCTATCTATCTATCTATCTATCTATCTATCCATCCATTTATCTGTCTTATAAACATCTGAAGGAAAAATATTCTTTAATCATAGATGCAAACTATGAGAGAAATACTCATTATGTCATGTGTAGCTGTGGCAGGCAGGCAG
>VOQK01000457.1:3678-15930 GCA_015052645.1 Benitochromis conjunctus | reverse complement strand
CATAGCTGATTGCTGATTATAAACTGATTATAAAGTCCCCCGTTTTACCATGTAAGCTAAACAACTTAATAGAAATACTAATGCCTGATTTTATCAGACATATACATCTTTGTTATCAGTTTGATGTAGGTTTAAATGTGTTTTTTATTTACAGGTTGGTTTGTTTTTTCAAGTCATATTTTTAGTCATATTTCTTCACTGTTTAATTATACAGGGATATATATTTATTTATTTATTTATTTATTATTTTTATTAATTTTTTATTTTTATTTTTTTTTTACCGGAAAGTTTCCCGATTTTGTTACAACAGCAACATAATAATCAGGAGAAGAAGAAAAGAAACTAACCAATCAGGGCTTATGTACGACTTGCAGCCAATCAGCGTAAACTTGGACAAATTTTAAAAACTCACCCGCCATGATTGTTATGTTTCTGCACTGAGCGTGTACGTTGCGCTGTCAGGTTTTAGTAACTAGACAAAAAAGAAAAGAAAAAGTTGTACTTCTTTGGAAAAAGAAGAAAAGGTAAGTTGGGTTTTTAATGCTAAACGTTGTTCACTTAGAGATATTTGTTAACAGAACGTTGAACTCTGGCCTTCTGTCAGTGGAGTGGGTTACAAAACTAGCATTGGCTGAATAATTAGCTCACGTTCGTGGTTCTACTCACTGCACTTTTTAGTCACAGTAGAACAAAAACCTGTGCTGGCTCACGTTTATTTTCTCCACTTTTTTGCCTTATTATATTTTGCTTTTACGGGGGTCTGTAGTTGGTGTAAGGTTCACGTCTCCTTCAAATCTTACTTTAATACAGTAACACTGACGTTGACGTTTGGTTGCAGACAAACCACCAAGGAGAGAAATTAAGCCACGGTGGAGGGTGGAGGAAACACAGCGTCAATATTTTTGATCTGGTCGTGGTAACGTCTGCAAGCTTGCAGCTAAACAGACCAAAATTAAGCAGTTTTTGTTGCGTTACTATTCATAGTCCCTAGGTTATAGCACACACTATCAAGTGTGTTTCTCTGACAGCACAGTACATTGTTCATATTTTGGGAGTTATTTTGTGCGGTAGTAAAATCGCCACCACATGAATAATGACACTAATAAGTTTAAAAACTTTATCTAATTTCTATTTTTATAGCTGATTACAACACAAAAAGAAAATATTTGCCATTCAGTATTCACTTTTTGATCCCTCTCATTTTTATTGGTGCATCTAATTTGACAAATGTCTCCTAATGTCTGTAATACCCATTGCATGCAATCTGCAGTACCTTTTAAAACATTATCTGTTTCCCTTCTTGACTCAGATTCTGATTATGGAGTCGCGATTTGCTCACCTGCGACAGCGGGACACCAGTGTGTCGATGCTTAGGGTAAAAATGTCTCGGAGAAGGTCTCATTCCCAGAAGGAGAATCGAGAACGTGCTGTGAACACCCGCAGGCAGCTGGATAAACTCCCAGAAATGGAAATGTCTTCCCTAGATGCCTCCATTGCAGTGGCCAACATGTCAACCATACAAGACAAGACAAAAATCAATGAAAAACCCGCTAAAGGTATGGCTTCACAGTTAAAAAAAAAAATACATTGCTCTAGCTCTAGCTGATTTGTGCCCTTTCACATGCTTGTTCCTCCACAGCAAAAGCAGTGGAAGATAGGCTGAAACAGCTCGAGCGCTGGAAGGAGCGGAAGGCTCTTGAGAAGGAGAAAGAGAAGAGGGAAAGGGAACGTAAAGGGGTGTTTAAGATTGGTCTGTATCATCCAACGGAAACTATTGCCTCACTGCCTGCTGTCCCAGATGCCTCAACAAAAATCAAAGAGGTAAGAAGGGACATATCAAAAGAACAATTTAGATAGTTTATTATAAACATGTCTGTGAATCACACCACTTCCCTATCTTTTTGTTGGTTGGTACAGTGGCAGTGATTGTCTCAGTGTAATTTTTTGGGGGGGTTATGTTTTCAGAAAAAGGCGAACACGGCTCCATCCCAAAGTATCAGAGTCACTCGTTCAATGAAGCAGCAGCAAGTGCAGAAGGTACTGTTTTCTTCCACACAGGCACCATTGTTTTCATAAGTTTCCATATTTATCTACTTAAAAAACAACTAATACTTTGTTGATTCATTTTTCTTTTGCTTCAATTCAATTTCTGCAGCCTCTGAAGATACAAGATCCAAATACTGGAGTGAAGAAGGGTAAATTAACTGAATGCCCCTTAACTAAATAAACAAAATAAAATCAGTTATTTGCATGCAGCTTAAGATTAGAAGCAGTTATAGTAATGACCATCGTCTCTTTCTGTAGGACAACCTGCTGTGGAAAGATCAACCAGGGCCCGGGTAGCTTCTGCCAAGCCTGCAACAACTACAACCAAGACCAAAGGTACAAGTAATAAAAAAACTGTCCTTGAAACCAGCCATTGTGCTTTTGTTTGTTTGTTGTTGTTTGTTTTTGCAGTACTGCATTCCTGATTGTGGATCCTAATTTGTGTCTGTATTATGCCATCCTACCACAGAAGCACCTGCCGTGCGAGCTTTGTTGACCAGATCGGCCGACAGACCTCCAGTTGCTGTGGTAAAAGGCAAACCTAAGGAAAAGACTGCAGGTATTGTCTGGTTTGGAAGCTCATTTCATATAGAAACTGTGGAGGGAAGTTAAGAAATGGCATTGAGGTTTAAAACATAAATGGGTATGTGTTTGTCTCTCATCAGTGTCCGATGCAAGAACCACAAGGAGCCGAGCAAATCTTAACCCTGTTGCTCCCCTGTCTGGTGGACAATGGAACTGTGAAGGTACCATTAACCAAAAAAACACAACAAAATTGTTCCAAATGTGTCGGCATTACTTTACGTTGTGAACAGTTGTTGGAATTTCTTTCACCATTTTTGTTTCACTTCTATTTAAAACGCAGACGCTGTCAACGACACCGTCCATCATGCTCTCTCAAAGGTGAGCATTTCAGTGAGACACACGACAAATTAAATCTGTGATAAACTTTAAGTAACTTATAGAATAAGTAGAATAAGAGAATAATTGGTTTGCTGCTCTTGTCATGTGCAGGAACCCGAGCTGACAGAGCCTGAGGTGCAGGAGAAAAGACCTAGTCCTCCCAGCCTGACACCGTATGCTGAGGAGGAAGACATGGTGGTGGACCAATCTCCAGCCAAGCCTGTTCCTGCTGATCCCGTCCCATCTACATCCTCATTTGCTCCAGAAGGTTTTGTCTTCCAGGCTCCGACCGGCTTGTCATCCTTCAAGTTTGAGCCTCTCACGCCTCGTTCAGCAGACGCCTTCCTTACACCAAGGTCTGCTTCTTTTTTCCTTTTCATCTGCTCATATTTTGCTTTTGCTAAATATATACTGAAACTGTGTCTGCAAGTTTACTGATATAAATACTATACCAGTGTACTGATCTATAACACAGGAGGAAGCAATGTTATATTTTAGTACTGATATTCCTCTTTGTTATGATGTTGCATGGATGTTTTTTCTTTTTTCGTTTGGGCCCTTTTTTTTAAAGAAAATATGTAGGCTTTAAAATTTCAGTCAATCTAAAAGCAGTGCTGTTTTTTTCCATCCAGCTCCAGCTTCAACCTTCCACCAGCCCCCGTATTCAGTGATGAGCAGAGCGAATCGTGTCCGCCTAAATCTCCTCTGCGCTCTCCTCTTCCTCATACGTCTCCCGCAGTTGCCCCTCCAAGTCCAGGTGGATCAGTGGAAACCAAGCACGACATACCATATTTCAGGTACTCTTCTTATTTGAATATTAAAAAAGTCATCCATTGTTTAGTCTTTTAAAAAAGAACAAGATTTTTTTTATTATTTTTTTTTATTTTATTTTATAAACACTTACTTTTAAATTCTTCAGATCAGAAATGGCCAATGAGACTGAGAGACTGACGAGCTTGTGTCTCCACTGGGAGTCTAAAGTGGAGGATGAGTCCATCCCAGAAGAGAGTGGGTTTATCTTCTCTACTAATTGCTGATTAGCATCTTGTATATTTAATTTTGGTTCTATAGGTAGTGGTTGTCTTCATATGAGGAAAATGGTGCATTTCTCAGACTAATAGCAATTTTGTTATCTTTTGTCTCATCGTGTTCAGTGAGAGATCGCATGCGCACAGCTGTTGGCCAAGCACGGCTGTTGATGAAAGAACGCTTCAACCAGTTCAGCGGTCTGGTGGCCGACTGTGAGCTCGGCCGAGGGGAGAAGATCACCACCTGCACCGACCTGCAGGGGTTCTGGGACATGGTTTATTACCAGGTGATGCCTCAAAAGAGAGTTGCAACACATAAACACAAACGAGGAGAAGAGGCCTAATATCTGTTTTTTGCTTTTGCCACACTGCAGGTCGAGGATGTCAACAAGAAGTTTGACGCTCTCAAAGAAGCAGAGGGCCGAGGCTGGATGGAGGAGCACAAGCTCCCACCACGACAGAAGAAAGTAGTGAAGGTGAAGATTCCTAATTTAAGCTTTGGTTCAATAACACTGCATTACTTTTGTAAAGACACAGCTGTTCCTTCATAAAACTGGCTGTTTCAACACATCACCCAACTAATCAGTTTTATCTTAGTCTTATGGTTATTGTTTCTGTAGTCACTTGCATACAAAGGCCTCTGTTTAAGAAAGCAGCTTGTCCCATCTTTTTAACAGAAACCGCCAGCAGCACCTGCCAAGCCAGCAGGAACTAATGCAGCAGCTAAGGCTCGTCTGGCTGCTGCAAAAGCAGCCATGAAAGCCAAAAAGCAGGCAGCTGAGGCAGAGAAGGCAGCCAGTGCCGCTAACACTGAAGATGGTCTCATCTTGAGCTCTCAGAATCCACAAGCAGGGGCCCAAAAGCAGGACACAGTGGTCTTTGATGGAGGCTTTTTCCAGGTGGAGAGCCCAGCTAAGCAATCAGGTGACTTGCATGCCAAAAGTTTGGACTTGGGATGACTCTGGATTTGGTCTAATCATGTTGCACATGTTGGTTTTTCTAGATTCATTTAGGCGATCCAGCCATTTGAATGCTGCTGTGCTGCCTGGGGTCTCTCCCTGCGCCACATATCTCTCACCTAGAAGAGTCACCCGGCACTCTCTTGCATTGGCCCAGATGCCTGTTCAGCATGTCCACACACCCTCACACCTCCGCCTCACCCTCAGACAAACCCCAGAACCAAAGTCTCAATGCGGCACTCCTCAGCCAACCCAGAGCAGAGGGGACACTGTGAACATCTCTATGGATTTCTCACCTGTCAGGGAAGCGATTCCAGATGACACCCTTCCTGACGGATGCCGTGCACAAGTGTCAGAAAAAGTCTCCACAGACACTCACTCTGTTCCACAACTCCTTCCAGCTATCTGTTTCGTCAAGGAGCAGGATGAGCCAGCCGGGGATGTGACTGTTGATGGTCCTGTCTGTCCGGCAGTTCCAGTATCTCCGTGCAAAACACCTGCCGTGTCCCCGGCTCCTGAGCCCTCGTCAGCCCTGAGCTTTACACTGTCGCCCTGTGCAACTCCCAGCCAACCTTCAATCTCCTCGCCTGCTGTGCAGGTCCCTGTGGAGAGTCTGTGTCACACACCAGACAGCACAGTCGTTGAGGTAGACAAGTTATTTTATTAATTCTATAAATTCCCTTTTTACACAATGCAGTGCCTTAGGGGTTTTTTTTTGTTTTGTTTTGTTTTTTGTTTTTTTTAAAGCCATGTAATGAATATATTATTCTCTTGTGATTTTTAGGAAATTTCTGGACTGGATTTTGAGAGATACCTCCAGCCCACAGACAGATGCAGCCTGTCACCTAGGGACACAGTTGCCACAGAGACACTGTTGCCCATGGCAGTGGATGTAGAGATGGAGAGTCCTAGAAGACAACCTACAGACTTCCTTACTGAGAAAGAGTCTGGTAAGATTAATGTTTTATAACTTGGCAACACTAACTAATGTTAAAGCTGAGAGAGATTTATCTTTTATTTATTTTTAGTCACCACAGTTTAAAAACTGCACATTTTCCCTGTTCAATCATTCTTTTGCTCACTTCTGTCACCACAGCACTGCCAGCGGTGTCTTCAGTGTTAACTCCTTACTCACGACAGGTCACACTTCATTTCTTTTCTTCTAAATACTGGGTTTTAAATGTGCATGGAGTGGTTAACTAGTTAATTATTTTTTTCCAATCTTATATATTACCTAATATATTGTCCAAAATTTATTTATTTGTTTGTTTGTTTTTTAGGTACAGACAGCAGAGTCTGCCTTGCTTCTCTTCACCCCAGACCTGAAGGACAAGATACGCCAGTCTGTCTGTCCGAGTGATCTCATGGTCTTCACCCCTCCTAACATTTAGTAATGAAGAAGTGTTTATTTTTTTTACTTGTTTTAATAACTGTTTACAGTTTTTATGTTTTTAAAAAAAAAGAAAAAGATTTTTGACATTTTTAGATGAGTACAAAATAGTTTTCTCGCACAAAGTTCTAATTAAAGTTTTGGTTACAACCAATAAAGAACTCTGTATCTATATCCAATCATAAATCAACAAAATGCTCAACACTGTTATTACTGACTGCTTTTATTTGTTAAAACGCTATACACAAACAGAACAGTTGGCTTCAACCTGTATTCATCATTTTTCTGCTGTTTGTTTTTGTTTTGTTTTTTAAAGTTTGTTACAAAGAGTAATTTCCACTCTAGCCTGCATCAATGGATTTCATCCCAGAAGAGGTGCAGCCACAAAACCTTTATTTGTTGCAAAGTGGTAACTTCAAAATTTGAAGATTTTTCTTTGGGACCAAACCAGCCCTTTACCTTGCTACATCTTCCTCAATAATGGAGTACAGCGTGTGTGAGGTCATTTGTATTAATATTTTCTCTTCATAATTCTCTAAACTGACCCAACAAAACTAAGCACATGTTAGCTGCATGCTGTTCTGACAGCATTACTTGGCTTTATCTTGGGCAATCTGTCTCTGAACTTCTGGGTAGTGCTTTTCTTCCTCTATGTTCCTCGTCACTAGCTGGTAATAGTCAGACGCTGGGAAGAAAAAGTGGTTGAAGAATTCATCGACCATCTTCATCTTAAGTTCCAGTTTGTGGTCTTTGGTGTCGTTTTCTGCTGGTCTGCACGCAATTTCACCTCCCGAATTTTCTGTGTGCTCTAAAGGAAATGAACATCCCAGTCACCACTGAAATTAAAGGTTATTGGTTTAAATTCTACTTAAAAAAAATAAATAAAAACTGCCCAGGTAAGATAAGACCTGCTTCTAGCAGGACTGAAGTCCTATGTACACACAGCTAAGTCCCATCTGTATGTATATGCATACACTGAAATGATAAACCAAACCTGCAGGCTCAGGTATCTTGTTGGCTTCAGTCTTGACATCCCACTGACTTCCATCCTGAGCACTGGAAATCTCTATCTGCAATAAAGATTGGTGAAATCTTTAATAAGATAAAATCCTAAGTCATTGCATATTCCAGAAACACCTGTCACAAGTGCAGCCCCAGTCATCTTTTTGTGCGTATGGTGTTGCCTGTTTTGTCGACCAATACTGGCCTGTATGTGCTAGTAATACTGCCAGAAGAAAAAATGAGTAACACTGAAAGTAAATGAATAGGGGGGGGAAATATACAGGAGCACATTAATTTTGAAATATCTAGTTATGTCAGAGCTAGCAAAAATATTTTTATGTTTTTGGTCCTTAATATGTTTGAACACTAAATATTTTACATGTAAAGGTTAGCAGATAAAGAGATTATGAAAGGCTTGAGACAGGATCTGACCGACTGGAAGGGGCTGTTTTTTGTCTGTATCATGTCTTCACTGGCCTCCACCTCAGGCGAATCCTTCTTGGTTTCAGTGTCGGACCCAGAAACCCGATGGTCCTCCTTCAGCGCTTCAGAAACCTGCTCGCACATAACTTCTGCACAGCCCAGAAGCACCTCAAAGAACTCCAGGAACGTAATCTGCAACAGAACGACAGCTCTCATGATTCAAAAAAGGAATATGGCACTGAAAAACAGTTGAATTAGTTTACAGATGTAAACAGACCTCCAGATCAACACTGGCGGAAAGGTTGTTGTGGTCACGGTTTTCTGCATTGATGATCTCCAATAACCTCCTTGTGGTCAGCCTATGGTCCAACAAATGGAGATCCTGCAAGTGGTTACAATGGGATGTTTTAACTCTGATTAATTGTTTTTGTGATAAATAGGCATGATATTCATCCTATCTGCTGTTGTTGATAAAGACATTTAAATCAGATTTGTCTGACCATAAATCCACTTAAAAAATGTTTTTTTTAAGTATCGTATTAAAGTCCTTCAAAGTGAATCTGGGAATAGTTTGGAATTCAGTTTAATTCCATTTTATTTATATAGTGCCAAATCACAGCAACAGTTGCTTCTATGTGCATTATATTATAAGGTAAAGATCTTACAACAATACAAGGATAACTGCAACAATCAGAAAATGCCTAACAACAAGCACTTGGTGAAAGTGGGAAGGAAAAATCCCCATTTAACAGGAAGAAACCTCCGGCAGAACCAGGAAGAAGAGCCACTGGCCGTAACCAGCTGGGAGTGAGGGGGTAGAGCAGTAATCATTTCATATTGAGAAGCTTTTTGATTGCACTGACAAAACAGGCAGCAAAAGTTTAATGTATTATTTATACCAACAAAGAAAAGTGTTACAGTTTTTTGCACCTGGAACATCCACAGCAGGTGATGGTAGGTCATTGTCTGTTCATCTCTGGTGGCTGTGCAGAAAAGCTGAAAGACTTCCCAGCACCTCTTCATATAGTTCATAGCCACCACTCCAACATCCGGCTGCCTAAAGAGAAAGCCTGGATAGACGCAGCTACTGTTAATGAACAGTTATTACTCCATACTATAGAGTTAAGCAAGAGTGTTAAACACTACAACATCAGGTTTCTGCAGGGGTATCAATTAGGAAAAGGGTTATTTTTATTATAATTAGAAAAAAATAATAATTACAAATAATTAAAAACCTAATAGGTGAGGGCAGATGGTCTGGCTCTGTCAAAGATTCCTTCCTGTTAAAAGGGAGGTTTTCCTCCCCACTGTCACCAAGTGCTTGTTCATAGGGGGTCGATTAATTGTTAGGCTTTTCTCTGTATTATTGTAGGTTCTTTCCCTTACAAACTAAAACAATTTCAGGTGACTGTTGTTGTGATTTGGCACTATATAATACAATTTAAAAGAATCAAATACAATTGGGTCTGTAGCATATGTAAGCACCTTTTACATTCTTAGCATTTGGAAGGATGTCATCTGTCATCAGTTTAGAAAAACAGGCAGCCAGAAGGTATTTTGGTGACCTGTAAATACAGAAAAAATGAATTATGACAGATAACTGATCAACGATTAAACAAAGTTTTCTTGAGTAAATAAAGTGATTTTATTAAGTTTCCCAAGCCCTGCAGCTGTGGTCAACGGACACCCCAGGCAGTTTCATTGTGATATCTTCTGATAAAGGCAGGAACTGGTTTCCTTACACCATGTCTTTACTGTACATGTGGTAGGCCACGATGATGAGATAGCTGACGAGCTTGCGAAGCAGCACAGGTGTGAAAGGCGAGTGTATCTCTGCTGGGTCAACATCCTCTGAAACACACAGAGTGAAAGCGGTTAAAATAACCATTAAATACTCCCAGAGGATCATTCAGTGTCTGCTGTGGAGCAGTCCCTTTCACCTCTGATAAGACGGTCTATCTGTGTCAGAGTTGTGCCGTGATGATGAATGTTACAGTCTTTGAGCAGGCGCCAGAACTGAAGTCGAGACAGCAGGAGGGTGTTCTCCGGGGAGCGGGCGTAACCAAGCCTGCTGTAGAAACTACAGATTGACCTCAGCTCTCTTTCTTGCCTCAGCACCACAAACTCCACCTGTTACACAGTGATGCACAGTTTCAGGGTGTGAACACAGCTGTAAATGAGGACGCTGGGCTGACAACTGACCTGTTTGCGCTCTGTGTCACGTTTTCTCTCCAGGATTAGGTCCAGAAGACAGTCAATGTTCAGAGCCATGTGTGGTCCCAGTAAAGATGAGTTACTATGTGACAGAGGGAACGCACCTATGACAAATTTCGGAAGGATTTCAAAACTGCGGCATTGTTCATTTCCTCCTTTACTATTTTGAACATACCCTTGAATACTGTTGCTCCTTACCGAGAGGAGCGCTATTTGCTCTCAGGTTGGGTGTGATCATTTGGTCATCCACAAAGTCTCCCTCGAATGTACGCCCGTCACTCAGTGTGAATTTTCCCTGACAAATGTGACATTTTTCAGAATTTTACAATCAGAGCTGATTCATTCTGAACTTTTACTACATCAATAAGAAAGCATACTATGGAGTTCTCTAATCTTTTTCCAACTGACAGTGAAACACACCTGCCCATGCTTTTTATTGTTCTTCCATTTTCCTTCATAGATCGCACCACCAGCGTAGTCAAATGTTCCCCATCCGTCCCTCTGACCCTGAGCGAACTCCCCTGTGTACCGATTGCTGCGGGAATACTGAGATCCATCTTCTCGTGTTAAATTCCAAACATGTGTGCCTTGGCCATGCTGCCGCAGGAGAGAGCTCATGTGATTCGCAACCAAAACATAAATCTGATTCAAGAAAGTTCAAATTTTTTAAGCTTGATAACTTCATATATAATTAAACTATGGTTTATTTTCATACCTGCACTCCATCCTGCCATGCCCCAACATACTTCTGTCCCAGATTCAGCCACCGCATCGTGCCCTTTCCATGCCTCTGGTTGTTCTTCCACTTGCCGGAGTAAATGTTCCCAGAGGTGTAGCTATTAGGAACAGATGTTATTGCAAGATAATTCAAATACAACACCAGATGAGGAGATATATTCCCTCGATGCATACCATCTGAGTCCACATCCTTCTTTGTTGTTCCACACCCAATCTCCTTTGTACCAAGAGGTTTTCTCCTTGTTATAATACGCCATACCCTAGCACAAACAAGACCAATTAAAAAGAGACAAGCAAATTCTTAAAAAAAGACAAAATCAATGATAAATCATACCTTCCCGTGTCTCTTGCCCTGATGCCACTGCCCACTGTAAAACAAGCTGTTTTGGGCACATTTGTAGGTTCCTGTCCCGTGTCGTATACCGTTGTAAACCTCCCCCTTATAGGTGCTGCCATCTGGCCAGGTATAAGTGCCCTGGCCCATGGGAATATTGTGTACAAACTCTCCCTGTTAGATAAATTCAATTCAGTATTTTGCCTTCATTCCCTTATCAAACACTTTGTCTCCACATTAGAATGTGTTAAACTGTACTGACTTGTAGTTTGTGTATAAAGGATGGCTGTTTTTAGAAATGTTACATATATGCAGATTATTGAAATGCCCTGCTTAAGAAAGAATACTGCACACTTAATTTAATGCATAATTTCTGTATGCTACCTCATATTTCAGTCCACCTGCCTGTGTGAAGACGCCGAATCCATCCATATGTCCTTTGGAAAACATGCCCTGCACAAAAATACAATTCAAACATAAATTTTTTTATTTGTTTGATTTATTTTTTTTGATGCAAGGGTAGAAATAAATGTTCAAAACATATTATAATATAATAAATCCTTAATCGATCTATGAAACTATGTCATTATTTGTATTTGAAATTAATTTGTAACGCTGTACCTTGTACACATATCCTCCTTCAAAATAAGCAACACCTTGTCCATGAAACTGCCCTTCACAGGTTTCCCCTTCATATCTGTCAGAGAGACACCAAACCTCACATCCAGCTCTGATTGTACACAGGTCCAAAGTTACTCGTGACTAGATACTCTGAGTAACTTGCAAGTCGTCTAAAAACAATTATTCACATAACTAATGTCGTGAGTAATAATTTACCTCTGTACCGTTAAGATAACAAGTGGGGGAAATTCATAGTTGCCGTCGTCCTCGGGCTGCTCATCACCGCCAGGATGACTCTGGAGCTTGACTTGGCTCGTCGACTTTTCGGATCGTCTGCCCTCCTCCGTTTTTGATATCATACCCAACTGTTATCGTTTTCCCTTTTTATTATTATTTTTCGCAATTAGAGATTTTTCTTACCCTCTTTTCTATTTCTCAGATTGTCTCAAGTACTACGCGAGCTGGGAACAGGAACTTAACCATGGCAACGGACGCTTACAACTACGGAAGCCTGAAAGAAAGCCTTCATTTGCGTTTGCGTGGCTAACCCTTGGTCACGCCAGGACCTTGTGGGCTTTGAGTGCGCAACTGGCC
>VOQK01000456.1:0-21246 GCA_015052645.1 Benitochromis conjunctus | reverse complement strand
GAAAAAAAAATGTTTTTTTGGTTTTTTTTTTTTTAATTTTTTTCCCTTTATTTTTTGCTTCTGAGTCATTTGAGTCTTTGATTGCCTTTGCCAGTTGTTACACATATAAAGTGTTCAAAATGAGAAATTTACAGTGTTGTGTTTAGCAATGTACCCTTAATGAGCCCGTCCTTACAAAGACTCGGGATCTCTGGGATTCTGTCACTAACCTGTTGCCAATAAACCTAATTGGTTGTGAGTTTTTCTGCCAGCTATTTATTTCAGCATTAAACATATTTGAAGCATCTTATCACTCCCCAGTTGTTTTAAAATAAAATACTACTCTGTAAACAATTCAGAATATGGGAAAGACATCAGATCGTTATCTCCCCACAACATTCACAAGTCTGTAATTAAAGTAAACATCAGGGAGGGAAAAAAAAGGACACAAAACTGACGTCACAGCGCAAGTAATGCCTTTTATTATTTAGTTTACTTTTTCAGCGGGGACCGCTTTAATCATCTTTTGAGCTGTACAAAAGGTAGAAGACCTTCAGTTATGGACTGTCATCCTGGACAGAGGAAGAAAGAAAACACAAGGGAAAATCCTCTGATGGTCTGCTGTCTGCCAGTCAAGATAGCCGCTCGTCGCTCCATCAGAAAGATGAACCCTCTCATGCAGCTGCTGTCTTCCAGTTAGCGTCACCAGACCTTAACGATTTCTAAACTTACCAAAGGTGCTTCAGGGCGCTACACAAACGTATGCATGTGAAATGAGCAGCTCATCTTCCTTTCCAGAATAACAGACTATGCATAATGCATAGACCCAGTTGGAGTGACTGAAAGATTGATAGGTTGATTGATTGATGATGACAGTTATGACTAATTCATTAAAAAGCTAAAGCTGGCTGTGCATGTCACTCATTTGGGTTGAGGTAGTCCACTGGTCATACACAATCTGTGTGTGCGTGTGTGTGTGCGCGAGTGTGTGTGTGTGTGTGTTTTTGTGTGTGTGTAGTCAAGTGAAACATTGTTTTGATTTAGGGTGGGCAAACTTTGGTTTAATGCTGACCACCACAAGCTTTCTCTTGACAGAATATGCAGCACGCTTATGAACAAAGCCACAAGCTATTCTCAGAATCAGCAGCAATTATACAAAAAATAACACAAAAAACACAAAAATAGAAGAAAAAAAAAGGTGTACAGCTGCCATGTACATGCAGCCAAGTGTGATTTTACTCTGTGGGGCTCAGTAAAGCGCTAAGCGCTGTTTGCACAGAAACCACAAGACAACACACAAGCAGTACTAATGTGTCCATCCCACAGAGATCCAGTGCGTCTCAGTAGTGTAAATTCAAAGACTAACTGAGACATATTTGAGCATGACAGCACGGGTATGCTTGCATATGCATCATTATAGACATCCCTATAGCGGGGTGTGTACAAAGGAGCACTGTACAGTTCTGCTGTGAGCAAATATTGCATCAGACGCTGCCATGTTTTATTCCACTTACATTTATGAATGCAACAGCGTTCACACAGAGGTGTTTTTCTCTGTTTTATCTGGGTCCTTTCCGTGACCAGTAATTTCCTTGCGTGCCCGCAAGTTGCCTGGCAACTGTTTTTCCCTTGTTGTAATGCAACTGGTGGTTGATTAAAGTGCACATAAGAGTGGTGTCAATCTTCTTGCATCAGTGAAAACCAAAGTAACGTTTTTTTTTTTTTTTTTTTCCCTTTGCTTTAAGGTTTGGACAATATTGTGAGTTTGACCAAACTGTCATTAAAAAGCAGGCAGGTCAGAGCGTTCAGTCGCAACGTTTTCAATATTTTACGCGGAATGCAATCTTTCCCTAAGCCATGCGTCTAAATAGATATATATTTTTTTAAAACCGTTTCATGCTGCTAAAAGTAGACAAAGACGAGGAAAAGAAAAAGTATAACTAATATATAAAATAAATTCAACTTTTAGAGATGGATTTTATACCAACTTTTAATTACTTTTCAGACTATGCAAATTAACCATTTTAGATAAATAAAAATATAGCCCAGACAGTGTTATTTCCATCACAACATATTTACTTTTCCAAATTAGAACACAAACATCAATTCTAGAGCAGTATTAATACATGGCTCCTCAGCGAAATAACTTTGAACTATAAGCCATCTGGAAAATTAGATGTGTGACCAACGGCCGACTTCTTTGACATTCACTCTGTGTGAGGCTAAACCTGTAACGCGCACAGTCTTCACTCCTCCACACACACACATACCAAAGCTCTGTCCATGTCTGCAGACTGCTAACTAGCTCAACTGTTTGCCAATAAATCAAAGTGTGTCTTTGTCAGTTGAGCAGTTACACACTAAACACACACCCATGGCTAGAAGCGGCTGGCAGCTTCACACACAATTAGGAAGCCAGCAACGGGGATGCCTTCGGGTTAAAAGCATCAACTGGCGCACTCGTGGCGCGATTTGGAATTCTCTTTAAGTACAAAAACATCTGCATAAAAGAAGGATGTGTTTGTTTACGTGCATGCGCGTTTGCATATTTGCATGGGAAGGTTTCTTCTGCTGTCTTCAAAGGAGGGACTGCAACAAAGCAGAGCATACCTAGAGGGAGCAAAAGAGCTGCAGTGTACCAGCCCTTCAAGCCTGCTCTGCATGCTTTTTGTGTCCGACGCTAACAATATGTATGCATTCCCACATTCAAAGAGACCAGTGAATATTTGAATAAATTGCTAACTGACAGACCTTGCTTCTGAGAATCAGAATGAATAATGTGCAAGGGATTTCATTCTTGATAAGTTCAGCTTGTTCTATAAGATTTTTTTTTTTTTGGTTTAAAATTAAGAGAGGAGACGCAAGTAGAGCACAAATGTACAAAACATGTGGAAGAGAAAAATGCTGAATAATGAATTATAACCAAGGAGAAGGTATTAACTTAATAAACAAGGTCAGTAGTGTTGTTATCTACTGGATGAATGCATTCAACTAAAAATCACAACAAAAGCTGTACTACAGACTGAACATTAAAAAAAAATCTATATATATGGTTGGGTCTCCGTGAGTGTGTCAGATGAAATATGTGGTGATGCATTAGTATCACAGACAGCTTTTCTGCTTGATAGCTCCAGACATATCAGTGAAACCTTGCCTCCAGCTAGATGGAGAGAGAGCAGAATCTAACCGCCCGATCTGCTGAGCCTCTCCAGGTGAGCCGAGCTCTGGAAACCTGCCTCACTGTTGTCTGAGTCACCGGCTGTTGCGTTCGCACACACAGCTGAATCTATCAGACACAGAGCTGCTGCCTGCTGCTTCAAAGACCTTCTTCAAAACGTTCCCCTCCGCCTCTCCATCTCCAGCGATCTCCCTGCCACTTTGTACCTGCAACAGTAGGCTGAAAGCTCTCCCTCTGCCTTGTCAAATGAAGAGAATGAGCTTTGAGATCCGATCTCGCTTAACGCACAGTATTCTGAATGTAACACAAAAAGGGTGGAATATATAGAACGAGGGTTTGTTACTTGGAGGACGGGAGTGAAATTCTAAGCGTTCGCATTCACGTGCAGTCTCGTTGATAGATATTGTGTTTAATTTTAACTGATGATGATTAGGAAGAGTGACATTTAGTTTGGTAAATGCCAGAATTAAGGACAGCTAATGATATCTGGTGTGAAGCTGTCACTGACTTAGTGTGAAGACATCAGAGAGATGGCAGGAGGACTGCCAGGTTAGGTGCAGTGGAAAGCAAAGATCCTGGCACCTAAAAGCTCTAATGATGAGCCCACTGTTTCCTGTTTGCCCCCCGTTCCTCTTTCATTCCTATTAGTTTACTATTTGTGACCTCCTTTTTAGAAAGCTGACTTCCCACCATCAGCCTCCTCCGTCTTCGCATTTCCTTCCATTCGGACTAGGCCCCCCCCTCCCCCAGCATCCAATCGTTTCCTCCCCCAGTCGCACTCCAGCATAAATCACCTCTCTGCGATAGTTTTAATGGCTTTTTAATGAGCCTAATGTTTTCTGTTTTAATGAACTTCTTACGTCAGCTTTAATCATTTTAGGGGGATGAAAAATGATTGAGAAATGGCCTACATTAATTTAATTTACTGTTCAATCTGCACGGTCCTCTTTACAATCCTGGGAAGGCCGAGACAGGAAGGAAAGAGGGGAAGGAGGAAGAGGAATCACGAAGGAGTGGAAGCTGGTCCTATCACCAAGTAGAGAGGAAGAAAAACGGATTCAAGAGTCATAAAGAGGAAGATGGGTGCAGAAACCAAAGAGTGAGAAGCGACTGTGCTTTGTATAAAGAGGTAAATTGTATTTCAGATTGGGTTTCATTGCAGAGAATAAAAGAAAGCAAAAAAGAAAGAAAAGAAATGGGCTGGGTGGTAGGAGCTGTAATTTATGAGGCCAAGCTATAGGCTTGTTGTTCAAGCTTATCTCCAATTAGGCTGCATTGTTGAGGCCTGCCAATGGTGGTTTCTACCACTCTGTGAGACCTGCAGATTTACACAGCCATTAACACAGCAGGACGTGAATAAATGAGAGCAATATTCAGCATCTGTTGCTTTACGCCAGAGTTTCCTATCCGGCCTCTGTTGATTTTTGCTCATTGCTACCAACATTTCCTTTCTTTCGCCATCGGTCTTTCTCATGAGCGACGCTCCGCACTGTCATTTTGCCAACTCCAAATTAACAAATCCATAAACTAAGTGGCGAGGCCTTATAATCCAGGCATGGAATGACATCTCCGTCTGTCTGCAGTTTGTACACTGGTTTACCCAAGGACACCTTACCTTGCCAGCACACTGTAAGAGTCAGCCCCCCATTTCACTGTGTTGATAGTAAAAGGCTGCGAATATGCCAAGGCTGGCTGCCAAGATTGCTTTGCACTACCTGAGCTAAGTCGTCCTTTATGGTTTGTGTGTGTGTGTGTTTGTGTGTGTGTGCGTGTGTGTGTGTGCGTGTGAGTCAGCGTATGGCTTGTCTGTCCTCAAGGCTGGAAGCATTACCATGCATCACTGATTATATGAAAAATCACAGCTGTGCCTGATAAGTGCTGATGTGTTTAATGATCCATTGTTGGATTTGTGTGAGGGTGGACACGGGTCTTGGTGGGATTGAGAATGTTAATGTTGAAACGAAACATTTACCATTCTATCAAAATCAGATTGCTGTCACTGGTGACTTTTTTTCTCTTTTTTTGAACATATGGACATGTGCATTTCCTTGTGTTTGTTCTTATATGCGTCTGACAAATGGACATGTTGACCGCGGCTCCGCCTTGAGACTGATTGAAAAATTAAATGGGATGCAGTCCTATCCCACCCTTAGGATATAGACCAACTATATGTCTCCTTGTCTGCTTAAGCTACTCCACAGGCAGAGCTTCCACAGTCCGCTGCCTTTACACCAATCTTGTATTTGTATCCACTTGTCTCAGATCAACAATCACCCAATTTTTTTTTCATCCCTCAGCCGTCAATCTCCTCTCCTCTGTCCTTCAATCACTTTCTCTTATAATTTGCTTTTGCTGTCACCTCCCAGCATTATTTTATAACCTGCTTTTTTTCCTTCTTTTTGTTGACGCTCGCTTCAGAGTGAAATAAAAGTATCTTTTAGAGGCATGCTATCATTGTTGTAAAACGAGCTATGATTTTGAGCGGCTAAAAGATTTGACAAAGAAAAATTCTGTTTAAAAAAATCTTTTAAAAAAAGAAAAAAGTTCCATCGTCAACCGAGCAGGAGGTTTATTGTTTTTCACATTCGTATATTCGTATATTGTGTTGTTTTTGTTGGTATTCTTTTGTTGTTGTTGTTTTTTTTCTTTTTTTTAATGTGATCTGAAAGCAAGTGGAATTGTTTAAGATTGAATTACCTCTGTTTCAAAGTAGGTAAGTGACACTGCACTTCTCAAAATACTTGAAACATTTCATGTGCGGTGGCCTGGAACAGACTGTGTGAGATGTTGTGAGCAAATGTTTCATAGTTTTATCATGCAGCTAGGTGCATTTTCAAGGTTATGACTGTAATTGGTTGCAATTGTCTAGCTATGTGATGTGACTTCTGTAGTTTTTTTGATATTCAGCAGGTGGCCAATGGCAAAAACAGGTACTAACCGCCAACGCTTAACTGCCTGAAAATTATGCTATTTACGTGTCTGTGCAGCGGTGTTCAAATTAGTGCTGAATGTAACCAAGGGCATTACCACAACATTTTTTTTACCACCTATCTACACACATACCACAACATTTCACAGCTGCCTCAAGCTGGTCTAAGCTGATTTATCCATGTCATCAGGCTCAAAATGAAACCACTGGCCGCAGGCGGGGGCGTTGGCAGACTATTAGCATTGCGGGGCCCCAGGCACTTGTATGACACTTTTGATTTAGCGCTCCAAAGGATCACAGTGCTGTCACAGTGCTAAATTGCTCCAAAATGTTAGAAAACAGTTTGTTATTGTTTTAATGTCTATAAGCCATATGCACAGTAAATATGCTTCAGATGGTGAGAACACAGAATTTGTTTGCTGGCTTGTACAAATTAGGCTCATGCATTTCCTAGGGAAAAGGTTTCTTCGTTGTTTAGCCCGTTACCGTATACAGCAGGGGCCGCCGTAAGATTAAGTACAGATATTTATCATTCCTACAGAATGAATTGCAATCCCTTTAGTGACTCCTTATCCAGGAAAGGCTGACGCATGAAAAAGTCAACAAAAACTTTGAACTTTATTTAGACCTTATCTACCAAAACTTAGATTTTAAAAAAAATGCTGGAAAAAACCTTGTGGATGTAATAATCGTAATCTATTCCTACATTTCAGCCACATGACAGACATAGAGACCTGAGGAGCAAAACACTGACATAACGAAATTTAAGGGTGTTTGTCCATAGATACTTCCTCTTGTGTGCCTCAGTCCTGGGGCCTGTGATTCCTTCTCTTAAACCCTTAAAGTTATAGAAACAGACTACAGAAGACCAAACTTTAGCTTTAAACACTGTAAGTGCTACTAATGGTTGCATAAAATGGTTAAAATGAAGTTAAGATGATTGGTATGGAGTATTACAGCACGCAGTCTCTAAAGTCTCTCAACGCAACATGCTACACATCATGTATGGACATGAATGCTGGGGTAAGAGCTCTTAACACCGCCTGTGACAGAGCTATGAGAAGTTATGAATAAGAATGGAGAATGTCCTTGACAAAATCTGTGTTATTGGTGGTACCATCATCACACACATCTACAACATCTGCAAGCACACATATGAATCTCCTGGTGGTTACAACGCCAACTATATCAACCACACCTTCACTGGAACATCAGGCAGGTCTCTTCTAGAGTTTGCCATAGTGCTACTGTCGACAGTGACACCCGCCTAGTTACTAAGTCCATCAATTCGAAACTCAGAATAGGAGTCAAGTAGAGTGAACACAGGAAACACCTTGACGCTACCAAACTTAATTGCCCAAACACCAACAAAGAGTTTACAATGGAATTTACAAACTGGCTGATTAATTCAGAGGTATTCAGTGAACTCCCTTTTCCCAACTTCAAGACCTGCTGATGCTGATAACCTAGCCTTTCTCGCTTGAAAAATACATAACTTGCAGTTGACAACTGACAAGCTGAACAATTGTCAACAAGCTTTAATATCAGAGGTGAAAATATCAGCAGCGTTCTTAAACCAGCGATGTGCATAAATGCCAACCCATGTTCACCCATTCCAATAATCCACTTGACTACGTCCAGGACATCACCTTCTTTGTCAGCACAGCAAGAACAATGCAGCACACAAGGGCATCAGTGCAAGGCTTGGGAAGGCACTCGGAGTATTTGCAAGACTCCAGTCCATCTGGGAGTCAAAGCAATATAACCTGAAAACAAAGGTCAGATTTAATAACTGCCATGTCTACCCTGGTCTCCTTCATGGCTCAGAATGCTGGCATATAGTAAAAGGGGATATGAATAGGATCATTGCTTTTCACGATGGGTGTCTCAGAAAATATGCCTCATCTTCTGGCCAAAACAATCTCATATGAAGAACTCTACAAGACCAAGAAGACCATAGTGCCACAGAGTACAGTGGCTTGGACATGTCCTGAGAATGGGCAAAAACCACATACAGTACCAAAGACCACTTAGAAAATGCAAAGAAGACCCCAAAAAATCTGTCAGCAAACTGTGATGACCAGGCTGAAACATATGGATCTGACACGGAAAGAGGCTCAACACGTAGCCAAGCAGACTATTAATGCCTCGTGTCTCTCTAGAGACAAAGAGGACCTATTAACTATCTATATACAGCAACTACAGTCAAATTTCAATCACTAAATACAGCAAGGTGCACCAGAGCTCCATTTTGGATTATATAATGCATGTCTTGTGGAGATTGCCTCCCTTTTCACTGTCACCAGGATGAAAGCATACAACAGTAAAGGAAGTCTCAATCTATATGCATCAATAATGCTGCCGTTTGTAAAGTGAAGTGCAAGAAATTCTTCACTCTTAAATGAAATATGGGTGCTGACAGTATATACAGGCTTTACAGCAACATACATGGCATCTTTCTCTAGGAAGTCCCTGAATATTTAAGGTAGAAAATGTTAAACTGCATGCTGCATCTATTTTAACAGGTTGGCTTCATAGCAGAAGAGCCCAGATACTGAATTGGCCTGCTGGGTTTGTACATACATTACTCATCAGCTTTTACTGCACTGTTGCTGATAGCAAAGTAAAGGAAAACTACCTCCCTATAGGCCAATTCGACGTCCATAATGTCAGTTTTATGTACACAGTATTTCCCTAAATGTGTAAAACCTGTCATGTTCTTCAACTTGTTGTCTTCTTGAAGACATCACCCTCACATTTGGCTCTCCTCTCATGTAAAAATCTTCAGACCTGGGCATGAGCCCTGACCCATCAGTCAATCTCCAGACCTTAAAACGGACTCATTATGTAACCATCTCCACATAGACAGGCAGACCAGACATGTCACAATCAATCCACTCCCTCAAGACTATAACAAGCTAAAGTGGATGGACAGGCCATTTCATACACTGACCCGCCTGCACTCCACCAAAAAGGAAGCAGCTCTGGACAAGCTTGTGTGTGCGTGTGTGTCTTTTTGTATCTGTGTGTGTTTTGAGTGCCCACATCTGTGTGTATTCATGTCTGCACACATACTGTATGTGCAAACACACTGATCTCTCCTCTGCCTTAGGACACTTACATAAGACTGTCAGAGCAAAACTAGTGATGAGATGGTAGAAAGGGCAGACTGTGAGAAAGTATGTCTGTGCTCGTGTGCGCTGTACATGTGTTTGCGTGCATACCGGTATGTCTGTATAAGTATGTGGGTTGCTGGAGGGTAATTAAATATATTTTTGTCAGCTAACCAATGGCTCCCGTATCAGACATGGGAAACCACAGAAGTAGAAAGAAAGCAGATGGGTAATGGCCAACAGGGGTGTTTGAGTGTGTGAATTTATGTGCAGGTGGGTGGGAGTGAGAGAAAATGAGATAGCTCTAATTCCCAGACACCACCCCTTGGGGGGTTGGAGGTGGAATTGAACATAGTCTGGAAGGAACAGCTTTGACAGCTTCCCTAAATATGCCTAGTAATGTTTTCACCACGCTGGACTGAGAGGGATCTAATCTTAGCCAGGGTGCACATTACTGGCTCGAAAGCCCTCACAATCTTTGTGATTATCAAACCCAAGAAGAGTTGTTGTTTTTCTGAAGCCGTCCTGCATTGAACAAAGGAGCACATTCACAGATAAAGCAGATTTACAGTTTGAGAATGTGCTCAAAGTATTGCAGGCAGAGATTGGCTCACCACATTCTTTTTCACCTGGTTTAGTCGACACAAATTTGTGGCAAACAAAAGGAAACTGATGTGATACATGAAATCTTTGCCCCTAAAAACTTTGTGATTTGTAATTCATCCTCTGTCCTTGCGTTTCTTTGTTTTTAGAGCATGCTATGACTGTCATAACTAACAATAATGTATTTTCAACACATATATGCTCCAAGGAACGTGTGAACAGGAGTTAGAGGAGCTTGACTGTAATCAGTCCAGCATTTATCCAATGCGCTGTAGCTCTGTTGCACTTTTTTAAAACTTGAGTGTGTAGTTATTTCATTATAACTACGGCTAACTATGTCATCAGCTGTTCTGTTCTTGTAACAGCTTCTGGACTCATCACATGCAAGAATACAACCATCAGCAGCAAATATTTATTTAAAAAACAAGCACAAACCCAGATGCTTTACTTCAAGTCTCATATTGAAGTGAAACCTTGCTAGCCTAATGTGGGCAAATCTAAGTGTCAGCTAAGTAAGTTGACTATCTAAACTTTTGAGTTACCAGGAGTTGCATTACTTCATTGACAGTTGAGGGTGACTGCCTACCCTCAGCTTTTACTGCTAAGTGCCTTGCACCTTTGAAACTGATTTCAACCATCCATTAAACTCCAGATAAGAGAGAGAAACAAGTCAACCCCCAAATTGTAGAAGCAATGGAGCATTACCGGGATTAGTATCTGTAATGTAATTACTGAATTTCAAATTGAAATCCCTTGTTGTTAAGTGTTTTTTATTTATTTTTTGGAATGTGGGGCGGGGGCTTGGTTAGTATTTGGTGATAATTCTAGTTATGGCAAATAGATGGGTATGTATATTTTAAGGACCTCTTTGAGGGCTGCGAGGGGAAAATGCTAGTGATAAATAAAGGAAACCACCACTTTTGTGGAGTAGTACAGAGTAGTAGCAGCCTATGACAATTTTAAATTACTCAGTTGAAAGAGAACCCAGTCATACTATTCTTCAGACTGCACCAAGCCTGACAATTTGGATCGCACCTACCTCAAACACCTTTGTGGCTGTATCTCAGTGCAAAGCCTTTTTTAGTGGGGCACACTGATATCAACACCAGTCACTGCTTTAAAGCTGGCAGAACCAGTGTCATCGTTAATGCTTGTTGTTGGAGACTTACTAATTAAGGAAGTTAAGAGCAAACTTAGAAATGAGCCAAGCGTCATAGTTTGTGACTCAGCCCAGAAAATGATGCTGAACCATCTGGGCATCAGAAATATCATCATTCAAATGTGAACTAATGACATTTCAGTGACTCAGTCGCCTCTGATGAGGAGTTTGGAGCTATGTCCTTTCAGTGATCATAAGCTCTAGAGCAGAAGCTTCATCTTGGTACTGGCAATGCAATTAATTCTAAAAGAGAGACTGGCGCTGCTTATGACTTTGCTGTTAAAAGAGAATAGTTAAAGGAGGTACACAGCCCTTTCCTCATATGCAAGATCAGTGCTTGTCAGACTGTTGTTGGTAATGTACCGCCTCAAAATCTCTTTTTTTCCCTGTATTTCTCAATCAACAAAACCTATTTAGGTGAAGAAATATTCATATATATAAAAGGCACTGATCCCTCACTGTCCAATATATTACACAACAGACTTGATATTTAAAACAACAGAATGCTATATTTCAACGATGATGTTGTGCTCACTGGTTTTGATAAATTAGGATTAAGGTTTAGTCAAAAACATGGCCATATGGTTCACTGAGGATCTTTGTCATTCATGATGGCAGCTGTGCAAGTACAGTAATCAAACTCTTTTCCAGGTTCAGTCTTTTTCATTGATTTGTTTTAATCAGAACAATGGTGGCCTTAAGCACACACAGAAGTCAAACTGTGGTTGAGACCGAGAAAATCAGTTGGAAGAAGCCTGTTCAAGACGAATCAAGGTTCAAAAACACACGTTGCCTTACCTAAAAGAGGTAAACGCACCGGAGTGTAATCATGCAAGTCTCATATATCTCATCTTTAGAGGAAATTTTAAAAGCACCAAGCCCAACATTGACAAAACCGCATACAGCTTGGTGTAAAAAACACTTTTTCATTCATGCAACTGACCGATCAGCATGTTGAAACATATTTTGCAGGGCTGAGCAATTAATTTTCCCACGAGGCCACATGAGAAATTGGGCTGTTGTGGAGGGCCATACCAATGAGCTGAACTCAATTCTGCTCTATACTAATTTTGTTTCTTTATGAATTAATATAGCGAAACGTTGATGACATGGATTATACATTACACATACATTTATAGCTATTGCTATTTTGCTTGTAGTTGACATCATCTGCAGTTTTTCAGGTCTTTTTTCTTCTGCAGCGAGAGAAATCTAGTCTGTTATTCGGGCTTGAACAAGTGCATTAAAGTCAGGTTCATTGTAGTGGAAATGCAAAGTTTAGCTACATCTACAGCAAATGCAAGATCTGCCTTTCATTCTGAATCTGAGAGCTCTATAATGTCCTTGCCTTTCTCATCACAAAACTCTTGAATTTCTGCTCTCAGGTCCCACACTGTTTTATCACTTTGCAATAGCTGAGCCACCTGACAGATGTGTGGTAGCCTGTGTAGCCGTGCTCAGGCTCATGCTCCATTAAAAGTGCTGACTGTGGTTCAGTGTTCTTGGTCTGATGAAGTTAACTATTTGAGTTACAACATCAGCAACAGGGTTTATTTTTAACACTGACTAAAAACATCGCCCCCTTGTGTATAAAACAATACAAAATATGAATTCCAGTTCTGGGTTTATTTCGGTCACTCTGTTTCCTCTGTCAGATTTGGACAGTCATCAGTTTTAACACCACCCAGTTTATCTATCCCATTTCAGCCCTGGCCTATCCAAGCATGCCGTTAGCTCCACAAACAAGTCACTCGCCGTGGTAGTCCTTTTCACTGAGTGTATTGTTGAAGGTCCTCCATGATCTTAAACTCTTATATTATCCCACATACAAAGGTGAGTAACTGGGCTGTGTTGCAGACATCTCAGCTCTTGTTCAGAAAAAGTCAAAATTGTCAACAATGTTTTGGAAATGAAGCTTTAGCGGGATGTCCATTTCCTTTCTCCATCAGTCAGGAAATTCTCTGCTTGTTTAGGTGATTCAAACAATTATCCATCAAAAATATGCCATTAAAAATATTTAATGAATATTTTTTTGTAATGTATGCGGACATCTCTCATGAACACTGGTTCTGACACATTCACAGTGAAGCTACATTCACTTGCACACACATCCATATGTTAATTATGAAAGTAAAACGTAAATAGACATCCCCTTTAAAAAACAAAAAAAGCAACAAAATTGTATTGTGATTTAACACAAAATTGCAAAAAACTGTAAGCCAATCTCTGATGGGAAAGAGTGTTTGGTGGCCGGGTGTTTCGGTCAAACTGCATGATGTGTACTTGTATGTCTTTGAATCCTAATTTCTCATTGACCTCACGCAGGCCCTGAAATGCCAGATTTGACCTTGAGGCCATACAAAGTGTAGCTGTGCGATAGAGAGAGGTACCCCAGCACAAAAATGCTCAAAAACATGAAAAATTATTCATAACCTGGCACAGCAGCCACATAACGCCACACATGTGCACACCCCTGAGCACACGCATACACACACACAGAGAAAGAGAGAGGGTGGCAGACTCAGCAACACAGAACAAGCTGGAATTGTGCCTACGTTACAAAAATTACACCCAGAAATAATATTTATCTTTACAGTCTGCCTAAAAAACACTGCTCAAGCCCCCCTTTAAAAAAATAAATAATAGCGATAATTTTTCTAAATGCATGGTTGTAAATTAGGGCCTTCCTCAGCCATTCGAGGAGTCACATATGCACAGTCGTTCTTACTCTACACTTGTTGAGCATAAGCTGGTCAATGAGTAGGTCTCGCAGATGAGAAAAATGGAGGCTGAGCTTGAGCTGAATTCCTTTCATCTTCTTTCTCAAGGCATCATTTAATGAATTATAGGTCTTTGTTTCACCATGATTTTCATTTTGACATAAAGTCGGCTTTTGTTTCTCACAGGAAAGCGCAGCTGTTCAAGAGGAGGGGCAGCTCGCAATCTGGCATTTGTGAAATGAGCTGCCACTCAAAAAAATAAAATATTGACCTATGATCATGTGGTAAACAAACAGAAGAAGAATTCTTTTTATTTTTAATTAAGCCTCTTATTGAATGAGTATTTAAAAATTGCCCTACCGTCCATAGAAACATACTAGCAGAGAGAAAAACCTTCCAGCGGGAAAGTACAGTGGTGGAGGGGACATAATTTGCGCTTGTTTTCTGTGTGTGATACGTGCACCTTGCAGTCAATGAATTGATCATGAACTCCTCTGTATACTGAAGTATACCCAGGTTGCATGTCTTTTCTGTCCTCAGTGATCGGTGCATGTATCACTTTGGTAGCTTTAACTAAATTTGCAATAGTTTGAATGATACAGCTTTAAGTAGAGCATGAGTTCATTGCACTTCAGCTCATGAGCAGTGTAACATCGAAAGGCTTGCAATATGTATATAATCTTTTTATTAACGTGTTTATACTTGATATTTTTATGCTAAGAACTGCAATAATATATAAGGATTCATTCCATATTTCATACATTTATACATAGAAATATAGGCTTTAATATATCCTGTGTAATTCACAGCTATACTGTTACCTAATATTGTTTTTCATACCTGTATCTCATATTTTTTTGTAGTTGCATACCATGGGTCAGGGGAAACAACATTTCAACCCAGTGTATGTCATGTAGATACTGTGGAATTGACAATTAAGGTGACCTTGACTTGGCTTTGATATAATTCATTCTCTGGGCCAAAAGCATAATTGCAAAATCCTAATAGTGATTTTTGTCTACTCAGTCCCCTGATTAGATCACAATGGTTAAGCTATTAGTTGGCAATAACATATTTTATCGATATTTTTCCCTTTTAAATTGACTTGTATCTGTATTAAAATTGAGTTTAAAAGACTTCTCTATCGTGCCCTCTCTTTCACGTCGCTGTGCTTGAGAACTGGCAGATTTGCTATAAATTAATGACTCCATTTTCTCCTTCTATGTATTTTAGGCACACTGAAAATGTATAATGCAAAACCGTCTATAAAACCGTCTTTATAGAAATCAGCTACTCTACTGGGTCTAAGATCTGTAGTATATACCCACATTATTCAACATCCAATCTGACTGACATTCACCTGAGCTTGTACATGTGCATGCGTGGGTAGATGTGCGCTCCCTGCTATTGCCTGTCGAGTATTAATGAAAGGAGAATATTGAGTTCGGCACCAACTGTCTGGCCATTTTAAATCAATATTCCAAAAAGCTTTAAAATTTGAGTTAAAAAAATAAACATTTGTAAGCCCACTTTTTTCCCCCCCTTTGGTACCAAAAATGAAACAACTCTAAGGCACCACTGGGAATTAAAAATGGCCCAGATTCTATTCGTTTCAGTGAAATGATCGCCGTTCTCCTAGTTGTTACAATAAAATTTATCATACAGCACAGGCATCCAGCTAGTTGACATATAATGATGTGTTACCTGGTGGCTAGCTATGGGCCTGTAGTTAGACTGATATAAACACATCAGCACAAGGAAGATGTATATTGAGGGTTAAACTGCCCCTGATGGGAGAGGCAAACACCATCATATGGCAGGAAGAATGTGATGAAAACTGTTCCTGAGTTATTTCTTTGAATAATTGCCAAAAAAAGAACTTTAACCTCTTTGATACAAAATGTCTTATTGTAATAATTTCAACCTTCTACGCATTCATTGGAAATATTGTCAGAATTAGTGAATTCATTCTTGAGGTCACAGTGTTTTGTTTGTCCTTGAGTCAAGGCCTCTGTTTGTGGCAAATGTTTCTGAGATATCTACAACCAAAGTCTAATCAGTTCTTAAAATCAGGTCAGCGGACAATTCACAAACATAATGCCGGGTAAGGCTTTTCGACACAATAGTATAAAAATGTGTGCATGTTTGGATCTAAAAGAGCAACCAAGAGAGGCTAAAACTTCCTGTAGCAGTGACAGAGCCCACTCTGAAAAACTGCAGATAGTTTCACATTTTTGAATATCACATTTGAAAATTCTCTATACAAGGGCACAAGCTGAAAATCAAATCTGCTTGGACTCAAGAACCTTTCCCCAAAAAATCCGTTAGTGAATACAAAGAACAACAACAAAAGATAAAATATCCAGAAATGTGTCTATGTCTTCTGGGCTCATTTAAAATAGACTGAATTGAAGAAAAACCATCCGGGGGTCTGAACAATCTGAAAATCTTTTTAGAAATCATGGACACTGTGTGCTGTGGGCTAAGGCACAGAAGAACTATGCAGCTTTGAATACGCACACAGTTTAAAAGCCAGGGTCTGTTATGGTATGAGGTTGAGTAAATGCACATTGTGTGGGTAACTTGCATATCTGTAAATGCATCTTTAATGATGATCAATATATACAGGTTTTGAAGCACCATGCTGCTGAGTCTTTTTTAGGGAAGGTCTTATCATTTACTTACTTATTTGAGCAGGATAATGCAAAACCAAGCTATTCATTACTTATTACGACGGCATATCTCTGCAGTGAAAGAACCAGAGTGCCAGTCTAAAGGAAAATGACAGAAATGACAGAAAACTGATTAAAATAAGTGCTGAATAAATTTGCACCAGGATGTGCCTTTTCAGGGACCATTTTTACGAGCTTTTTTCATTTCCACATCGTCACGTACTTAGTATGGACCCAACGGCATCGGATTGTAACACACAACCTCTTGTTTAATTTTCCAACATGCAGGGAAGTCCGGTAACAATATTGGGAATCCATTAACATCTGAAACAGACACCATGGGGCAAAGTGCTCTGCTGATGTCATAGTCATAGGATATGAAGCCATGGTAACCAATGATGTGCAAATGTCATAACCAAGCAAATGTCAGAAAAATTGTGAAACGCTATATTGAATTTATTTATTTATTTATTTTTTTCTGCCTGAACTTAAATAGCAACAGAAAATGATAAGTCAAAAAATTTAAGTTAAATAATGAAACGTCTTGTCTTGTTAGAGCCATTCATCCAGCTGCATGTGCTTTGTAGGTCTCAAGGTTGCACCCTTGAATTAAAGCAGACGTGAAGGAGTTCCTGATGAGCCTCAGTATTTCAGCAGCTGGTAGTAACAACATGTTGTTCTTTAGTGAAAGGCTAAAGCTTCCTGCAAAAAACTATATCCAACACATAACGAATAAATATTTTACCGTGAAACTGCCACGTCTTAGGACTAATCCTTGAGTCATTTTAGATTTTACTTCAGCATATATTGATTTTTGCATTGCGTTCGCTGTGGGTGAGAAAAGATAGTAATACAGTAGAAACCTTGAACTAGGAATCAGTGCATAAGTATTTTTCTTTCCCAATTCACCTATTAATGTCCCGTTGTCAAGGCTGTGAATTGTTTCTGGGCGGTGTACGACCACAGATGGATCCACTGTGGGGTTCTGCTGATGATTCATATTAATGGACCTGACCCCAATCCCTGATTCCTTTTTCTTCCTCCAATCTTTCTACCCCCTGTTCCTCACCGTTCACTCTCTTTCTCATCCTTTCCAAACACCTAAGAGACAGATGGACCAACACTCAACTTCACACCATTTAGCTTTTCAAGGCTGCAAAAATAATGTGTGTGAAGGGGTGGAGTGAGTGAGTCGGGCAAAAAAAGGATGCGTGTGCTTGTCGATGTGTTTGTGTGTGCGTGTCAGACAGACAGAAAAAGACGTGAACAGACACGCTTCCTTCATAAAACATGTCTGTGTGCTTGCACGGTTTGTTTAGTGCATAAAGTTGTGTATTTGGGAGCATGTTTTTGTGCACAGGAGGTCACTGACGTGAGGCTGGCAGACAGGGGAACGCGGGGAGTAAATGAAGGACTTAGTGCTCTACACGGCTGACTGGTCAAATCTATGATGCTACCTTGAGCTTCTTTGGCTCAAGTCAGCCAGTCCTGCTCTTCCAGTAATAGAGACTGAGTGCTGTCCTCTATCAAGCCAGAAACCGGCACTGCATAGTGAAGTACAGTGTTTTGGTGTTGTTGTTTTTTGGGATTATTATAACTGATAAAGAAAAATGTAATTACACAGTATACAACCTCAAAATTACATTTCCATTATAGGTATACCTTTGTCACTGCAGACTTTTACTGTCATATCACAGAAAAACATAGGCGGCACTACAATAATTAATCATGCATCTGTTCTATGAAATTATCCCAGTAACCTGCAACCATACGAAAGAGAGTGACCGTGAACCCGACCACGATAGTCAATCAGAAGCAGCTTTTTTATGTGTGTACTGTAGTTATCTTCTGCACCAGTTGGCAAATGGTTGCTGGAGGATGCTAACGGTTTGGTTTGGTCAGTAGCGGTTGCGTGGGAGACGCTGACTTCTCTGTTGACTCGCCAAGTGCTCAACAAGTGCTGGTGAAATTGTGATGCAAGCCAGAAATAGAGGTCTGGTGGAGCCAGTACCATCTTTGCAACCAATTTCAACTGGCAACAGAAAGCAACCTCCAGCAACCACTCGCCCACCGGTCAAGGAAAACATATTCGCTAGCGATTGGAGGTTGCCATGGGGATTGACAATAGCTCTAGGCCTGTCACACAGGCCTGTCCACACATACACAGGTATGTTGGTAAATATTGCTTTTTCTATGAGTTTGGCCTTTTTTCCACACATGAAGAGCCTTTTAGATCACTGAGAAAAAAAAATCCTTCCAGGGTGAAGATTCTTTCATTTTTTTGACGTCAGATCGTGTGTTGTGTTATTGTTTGTACGGTTTTGATCGGCCAGCATTTGGCAGCGCAAAGCCACTGAACAAAAGTTAATAAAAATGTCTCTCAGTATGTCATATTAGCTATTTTAGACATTCAACTCTCTAATCTGACCACAATTTTAATTTATATTCTGAAGAGACTTTATAGTGGCTTTAAAAATCTTTTCTTTTTCTTTTTTTTTACTGCTATCAATGTCAGAACTGAGCTCAGACTTTAAGCAAACATGGATAAAAGGTCCTGAAGATGGAGAGAAAAATGTATTTGATCATCGGTCTACTACAACAGCTCTTTCTGCCACGGAACGTGATAGGATTAAAACCTATGGACATGTTGTTGCAGTGTGGCTGTTATGTCAAGTATTTGTGAGGTTGTGAAGTTCAGTGTTTTAACAGAATGCAGGATAAGGATCACTTTGTGACTATTTCAGTAATAACTTGTGTAATCCTGACTGCACTTTCACCTTTAAGGTGGGTGACGTCACTGAATCCTGTGACTGATGTAAGAAATAAGAAGTAAATAATGCCATAAGCCCAACTTAAAATCACTGAAATGAAGACTAAACCTTTGCACTGTCCAACTGTTACATGGTGAGTGGGTCTATGTGGAGACGATGTCCCTGTTCTATTATATATGACATCACGATTGTCTCCTTGAAATAGATGATGAAACTGACTGTCACTCCTGTGCAAAGTAGCTCAGCAGCTGTACAGGGCCACTGTGAAGAGCGGGCACAGCCACAAAGCCAAACTTTAATTTTTTTTCTAAATTCTTTGATCTGGCCCTCACCCTGTGGTCGTGTGTTTTGGGGAAGGGAGATTAAGATTCTGGACAGGAAAACTCGAAATTAGTTTTATCCAGGACCTGAGAGTAGAGCAGGTGAGGTGAATCAGTGACTTGGCAAAAGCACCTACTGGGACTGGTGCCTTGGGTGTGAACAGACCATGGGTGACTGCTGGGAAGCGACCACCTGGGCAGAACAGGACATGCTCGAGGAGCTGCATGCTCCATCTGGTGTAGAAGTGTGTGTGGCCACCCAGAGAGCAGCTGAAAGAAGTTTGTTATCTGTTATCGTTTTGATACTAAAGTGACAAAGCAGATGGCTCACAGGACGACTTCACTGCTGCTCCTAAACTCAAAGCAGTGTAGATGTTACAAGGAACATGTGCAGCTGGTTTCGTTTCCTTTTCTGCAATGCATTTAATGACTTTGATACTGAATCCCCCCTAAAACCCCTGAAAAGATGTGACAATTCTCATGTAGTCCCTAGCTATCACTCTAAAATGCAAGTCACAATTTACGAATCCAAAAAAAGATATGTTAACCACACTGTGCTCGAGTTCAGTTCCTGACTCAATACGCACACAGCATCTTCTCAGAATAGGCTTTTACCACAGCCAGAGGTAGGGTAGCCTTTAACCCAGACGTGATCAACCACTCGGTATTTTAGAATCTGTGCAACTTCACAGTACGTACAAGAGGAACGATACGAAATCCATAGATCCAGGCAAAGACTTAAGCCATGTTAACAGTCTTGTCAGGGGGGTTATCAGGGTAGGAAAGTCAGCCAGAAATTCAACAGCTTTGCCTTGATACTCAGCTCTCTCGCTACAATGACAGACCCATACAGCATCAGCATTACTCCATACGCCGCACTGATCCGTCTGTCTATCTCCACTCTTCCCTCAATCGTTCTTAATAATTACTTTTAAAAAGACAGAAGAAAAAGTTTAATTTCTTCTAGTATTAGCTTTAAAATTTCATTTTATTTTTGACCAGACTGTATTTTTGTATTTCCTGCCTGTACTTGTTGTATTTTCTCTCACTGCATTTTTATTTGTGTGTATATTTTCATTGTTTTCTCTTGGTAAAGCACTTTGAGTCGCCCCAGCAGTAAGCTATGCTATATAAAAACGCTGCCTTGCTTATTTTCATTATTCATAAACACAAACACAGTCTGAGACTAATACAGGCATACAGTTGATACCCATAAGGGGCTGATTAAAGAAAAAGTGTGATGCCCATTTCTCAATTCCAGGGTCAATGAATACCAATGAGCGACAGATATTTTCTACAAGACTGTATAGGTGCGTGTGTGTGTGTGTGTGTGTGCGTGTGTGTGTGTGCATGCGTGTGTGTGTGTGTAAATAACAAAGAGAAAAAAGTAAGAACTTCCACTTTGATGCATCCTGGCAGTACTGCATACGCAGCTTTGTGGATTTATTTTCATCCTTTTTATCTTCCTGGTTCATATGTCTCTATGACATCTGGATCTTTATTGTTCCCAGTCCATAGATCACTTATTAAACCAAGTAATGAGGAGGTCATGCATAATTTCATTTGCTCTAGCGGTACCTGGGGACATTTTCTTACTTCACTAAAATCTATGATAGTTTCCTTTTGAAGGGCCATAACTCTCCTTCAGTAGTAGGCATTGGGGTCACAGATGCTAAATGGGCCATTTATAGATTCCTGGTGGAAGGAGAATATTGTGTTGAGTCATTTCAAACCTCTTATTGAGGCTATTTGACTTCACGTGGTTTAATTTGCTCCCGGTGATATATCTGATAAAGGACCAG
>VOQK01000453.1:22596-40682 GCA_015052645.1 Benitochromis conjunctus | reverse complement strand
ATTTCATCCGAATGAACCACAAGATTTCTGGGACAATGTCCTCCGGCTATATGCACAGCCCCATGTTTGGTAAGAGCTAAAGACAGCACAATCATGTCATACCAACTGTCAAGCATGGCGGCGGAGGGGTGATGATTTGGGTTTATTTACAGCCACAGGACCTGAGCACCTTGTGGTCACTGAACTCCTCTGTATACCAAAGTATTCTCGAGTCAAATGTGGGACCATCTGTCTGACAGCTAAAGCTTAGCTGTCACATCTACAGCAGCAAATCTACAACAGGATGGTGAAAAAGAAAAGAATCAAGGTGTGACGATGACCCAGTCAAAGTCCACATCTTAAACTGATGCAGTGAAATAAACACGAGGTGCTGTAATATACAGAATAAAGTCTGTCATCATGGCATCAGTATGCAGCAGACGTGGGACCAAGTCACTGTTTTGCAAGTCTCAGGTAAATCTCAAGTCTTTATCCTCAAGTCACGAGTCAAGTCTCAAGTAAAGTCAGGCAACTCTGAAGTCAAGTCCCAAGTCCGAAACTTTGAATTTCAAGTCCTTTCAAGTCTTTTTTTAAAAACAATGTTATGGTAACATAATAACAATGGTAAAATATCAAGTCTTTTCAAGTAAACAGGTTCAAGTCCAATTCAAGTCCCAAGTCATTGGTGTAAAAGTCCAAGTCAAGTCACAAGTCTTATAACATTTTTTCAAGTCAAGTCAAAAGTCATAAAATTAATGACTCGAGTCTGACTCGAGTCCAAGTCATGTGACTCGAGTCCACACCTCTGGTATGCAGTGTGCAGCATTATGTCCTTTTCTGTCTAAATCAAATTTACTACAAAAGTGATGAAATACACTGTTAGGAGAGGAAAGAATAGATCCAAACAATACTGTTTAATATCACACTACTGAAAAAGCGCCATTAAAGAGCAATTTATGTGTGTTTATGTTATTAAAAAGGTCAAACGTAATTACGTCCTTTCATCAAAACTGTGTTGAAACTGCCACATGACACCAGCCAGCACTAAATATCTGATTATCTCTGACTGAAAATGTGTTGATCTTCACCTGGAGGTGAGTTAAGATGTTAAGATCAGGGACCTGTCAATGTAGTTACATCATGGTTGGAGTTTAGATGTAGATAAAAATCATAGATCTCTTTCTTGCCCTTTTAAATTTTGCCCTCGAGTCAAAAATTGCGCTGCAGTAGTTATCATGAATCACTGAAACCATAACTGATCCGGATTATTGGTTGCCATCAGAGGCTGCCGTAGATTTAGTCGTACTTCCAAGATTGATATTTCTATCAGCGAATCCACCTGCTCTTATCAACTTTTGAATCATTCCAGATAGACTATTCTTTGTTTTTAATTTTGTTGCCTATTAATCTGCATTTAACACAAGAAGTTCGCTAGAAGTAGGGCGAAAGCACATAATCATTTATACCTGGTGTTAAAATGCACTCTGTTAGCATTGCCAGCATCAACAACCTGACACAAATGGTTTGATCATTAACTGCATCATTTTCAACTTGTGCTACTTTAAGAAGTAAAAATCCTTTATGACTCTTTTTGTAAGAGTGACCAGAAACTATGTCAGTTTTTCCAGCTGCATTGTGCAGCTATGAAACTCCTCAAACAAGGTCCGCAGACGATGGAAAGTTCATCGGCAGCAGGAACACACGATCAGCAGCCCCGAGGGAGCAAGAGTAAGATGAGCTGACTGAACTAACACCAGCAGTCCAGAAGCTGTTGAAAGGTGCGGTGGGGGTGGGGAGGCTGGAGGTTCAGTGTTTTGATGCTTATCCTTTGACACGTGAAAGAAGTTAAGTACCATGACCAGAATCCAACATTATTCATGTATTTGGCTTCAGTATCTGTTTATTGGCCTATTCATTCACAATGTAATAGATTTTCTAAACTAGTTTTTACCAGATAAAAAATCATTAAAAATTGTCACACTAAACAGCATCAAATACTGCTACTGGTGTAACAGTGACACGCACAGGTATCCCTTGGAGAAGGTTCACTGATGCAACTGCCAAGGCAGTATTGGATGCCAAGGGATCTTCTTTTAAAGAGTCATAAAGTCTGCATTTGGAGGTTCAGGAGTTGTCTGTTGATCGTAACACATATTTGTAGAGTAGGGGACCTGTGTTTGTCACCTTACTTAAGTTTAGGAAAAGCTGCGTTTGATACATCCACTCACAATATTTACCCTGCAGTTTATTCTTAGCCAGTGTATTTTATAGCGACCAGTTACAAGCATCCATGAGTGACAAGCCAGGAGTGCAATTTCATCATTGCAGTGACCTTATAACAAACCTGGGAGGCGACAGTAACTTTACAATCGCAAGAATCAGTGACTTTTACTCGTGCAACTACCTCCTAACTTTCATGCTAATTAGCTGTATGCATCCCCTGGTTTAAGTAAAGGAAAGATCACAGTCATACCAAATCTCCACAGGTGTCTAACAATGAACGTCCATTTTCGCTCCAGCTCATTTGAAGCCACATTTCAATTTCCCGTTTAAGCATCAGTATTGTCTGTGATGTAGCAAGAGTACAAAAAAGAGGAAAAAGCTGACTTCCTGAAACATCACTTTATTTAAAATTACCAAACAGGGCCTCAACAGAGGATGTCTCTGAGTTTAGTTTCAAATTATTTTTTCAAATTATTTTGCTGGCATTTTTATAATTTTATGACATATCAGATTCACATTTAGCTCATGTAGGTGCTCTGCAGGCGTACTGAAACATGACAACCCTCTGCACCTCTCTGTTATCACTTTTTAATGGCATTACAGATAGCTGTATACCTTAGATTGTGTTACAGCTGTTGTTAAACACTCATGATTAACACTAGCTCGCACTTTTATAAATATAAAAAACAAAATATGCAAATCCTAATAGTCCTGATTACTGAATTTCATGAGGTCATAACAAACTGATTTCTTTAGTAGCTTGTCACTTTTACCTTTGGTGCAATGAAGTTTTTACGTTTAATTTAAATAACAGTGACAATAAAACTACAGCCGAGCACTTTTAAGTACCGCTATGTTTCATTAAATTAAAGATTTCATTACCTTTGTTTGGATACATTTAATTTTGCTTCTTCGGGGGCAGATCATTCCCATCTAAAACATCCAAACCAGCATGTGCTTCCGCTTTGTAACCACACTGTTCTAGTTAAAATAATCACAGGCTTTCTTTGATCTAATGAGCTGCATAACCATAAAATATTCATGTCTGTCTGGAATCCATTTGTTTGTCGTTTATAAAGCAGAAAGCTTGCAATATGAGTTAAATATTTGCCTTTTGAATGCATATCTAATGCTTCATTTAACAGCCAGTATATTTCTTTCACAATTAATTAAAATACATGTTTTTTTTTGCTCCTCATTTGATGCTAGTGACTCCTTGAAGCACTGTTTCTATGCTGAAGATATAATTTTAAAGCGAATGCTATTTATTATATTCTGATTTTTATTCCCCCCCCCCCCCCCCCCCCAAAAAACAACAAACTGCCTCCATGTTTTTAACCCTCCATCCTTCGCTGCTGCTTCTTTTGCATTGTAAGCTATAATAATGTCACAGCAGTGCAAGACCAAGACAAGTATAGTGCGTACTTCATACTTTAATAAATAAGAAATGTGCATCCACCATGGTCGTAAAAGACATTTCCCCCACACCGAGGAACCCTCATGCAGAGCCCCCAGATGTGAAGTAGATCACACTCCCTTCACTTCCTCTCCTTCTGCCAGCCCCTCTTTCCACTGTGAAGAAAGAAATCATTCAGTTTTGGCCTTTTTTGAAAACATACCCCTCCACCCCTCTTCCCTTCCCCTACCAACCCCTCCCAACAGCAGGCAGGGGCACACAGACGACCACACTCTCCAGCCAAACCCTAATTGTGTGTGCGTGTGTCTGCATTTTTTTCCCCTGACATGAAGAAGGGGAGCAGAGCGAGTATTTACGCGCTCCACTTGGAAATTGTAGTCCTGGAGCTTTTGAGTTGATTTGCGTGACTGAAAGAGTGGAAGTGGCAGAATCTAACGTTTTTCTATCCGAAAAAAATTCCCAGACGCAGGTAAGTTTGGTGATTGGATTTATGAAAATCTGAGTTTAGTGTACAGTATTAATGGGAAAGAGGCAGCTTTCTCACTGTGTAGTCCCCCTGGTAGAAGTAGATAAATTTGAATTTCACAGCCTTTTGTTCATTTTTATGGCACTTGTATAAAGTTTTGTGTGAAACAGCTGCTGTTGGTGTGGACGGCTGCTTTTGAGTTGAACAGAAATTTAAAGTGATGTTTTTTTTTATTTGTTCGTTTTTTTCATTGTCAGAATAAAAGCATATGCATATAAAAAGGTCACATAGTGTTCATATACTGCGTAGTTGTGTGCATGCAAAAATGTCTCCACTTTTTATTCTCATGCTAACAAGGACGTTTCTAACTTCCAGGCTTTAACGCTACAGTCTCTGCTCTGCTACCTCACTGTTACGCCTCCTTGTCCCACTAACACTGTGGCAAGTCTGTGTGTTGTGACATTTGTGAAGCCCACCTGTTCAGGCTTTAAAAAGGGGGGGCAACAAGACTGAATTATAGGCGCACCACAAACACCCAGGTTCGCTTTAACCCACAGACATGGAAGAGAGCACGGCCAGACAACTTATAAAACATAGAAAAGGCAAACGTTTAGAGATTTGACTGGAAATGCATTTCTGCAAGTGACATAATTTTCACTTTGATTCCAGTAATTAAGATTTCAAATAATCTGTTTGTCTATTTTTTCCTTCTATTTCATGTAGATTTACTGCATTTGATTCTATAAAAAGACAATTTGAAGATGCCGACATGCACTTTAGAAAAGAGTAAAGCCCAGTTGATATGAGGGTAACTGAAACAGTTACTGAATTAAAATAATTTTGTAATCAGCAGAACAGCGTAACAAAGACTCTGTTTAAGGCAAACAACTAAAGTGTCCTAATGCTGGTGTGAGCTTATGGCTGCTTTCCCTCAGCTGCTCCTATTTTAAGCCAAAAGAAAAGTCAGCCTATAAAAACCACTTCACAGTGACAGATCCTTCCACTTAAGCCAAAAAAGGTCACTACGGGCCTCGGAGAATCGAACACAAACCCTGTTTCAAAACCGTAAGACGCTAGTGTGGAAACTGTTCAGACATTTTCCAAAGACAAAGACAAATGATCTCGCCACTCTGTGATGCAGACAGGAGCACATTTGCCTCTGGTCAGCGGGGTTTTTATAGAATGAAATAATGACACTAAACGTCCTTTGAGTCGTGCCCGTGACTGCTGCGGCGGGAACTGAACGCAGAGACAATAACATTTTTCAAGATTAACTGTGTTTCCATTTGGCTGTATTATGTCATTAGGCTGAAAGTTGTCACTCTCGCCCATAAGGTTTTGATTTATTAACATCCAAACGAGTGCAGTGGAAGTTCACGGTGATAAAAAGTTTGGGATATTCTGCATCTCCACACTTGCAGGGCATTAAATGTCTTTGAACGAGTGCGCTCCGCTTATCACAGGTTTCACATTGAATTCACCTACTAGTTTCTCTGGCTTGTTAATCTAATCTGCTGGAGTGAGTTAGCTTACGCTGAAGTTAAACACAAAGTGTAGACTTATGTAGGGCTTTTTCTAATATACAACCAATTAGTTTGAGGACAACACTGGAGGATAGCGACACTACTGCGCAGCTGTCTGCAAGGACTCAAATAGTCAAAATAATAAACCCCATTTGTACAGTATGAGATTTTTATTAATCAAAAATCTGTTACAGTGCGCATGTCAGTCAAAAGAAAGCATTGTCCTTACTCTAACATAATGACGTCAGGCTCCTGGACTGTGTCTGTGCGTCAAGGTTCCTGCTAGCTACTTGTCTTACAGCAGCCGCAGCAAGCAGTGTGTGAGGTCACCATTTAAACTAATCACAAACAGAAGGAGACAACAGTTGGTCGCTTGATGGGCTTTTGCCCTGCAACAACTCATCTTTAAAAAAAAAAAAAAGGAGACAGTGTTTACAGTGTGCAGCTGGCAGGAGTGGACATTTGTATTTCTCAACAAGACAGAGTAATAGGTGAAAGTCGACCAACTCTGATTTCTAGTTCAGCTGTTGGGAGCTAAAATACTTTCAAGGCTGCTGTGAAAGTAAACCAAATGTGCTCTGACAGCAGAAAAAGGTCTGCAATGCCTCAACCTCAGACCAGATTCAGTTTGACAAAAAAACCCATATATATATTTCCAGATGGAGAAGACAGAAGCCTAAACGGGAAATCGTCGACATGATAAAGTGACAATGCAGCCGTTTCACTGAAAACACATGGGAAGGAAGAGCGTCTCGGTTTGGGACAACAAACCCTCACTCTTGTGTTTACAAGGTGAATAGGTGTCATGAAAGATCCCAAGACAAGCGCTGGTTACCAGAAACCACACACACCCTGCTGCAACGGTGCTATTGTCAGCTTTTACAACCCTAGCGTGACACAACTCATGGTTCTGCTGAGCCATGGCTCAACCACAGAATGTAAAGCACGCTGTAGTAAAAAACCACAACCCAAGGGACATAAAATGTTCCCCTATTTATACTTTTTTTACAGCATTTACAGAGCATGGAAAGGGTTTGTTTGGTTTAACCAATCACATTTGAGTGGGACGTTTTTTTTTAAAGTTCCCTTTAAAGGCACAAGCAAAGAAGCTGAAATAGTCAAAAAAACATTTGAGGGACTAAAAGTATTTGTTATTTATGCTCAGTTTGGGTTGGTAAAATCTGTGCATTAAAATTAAAAACTTGAACATCTGAGAGAATGCATCTAGTTTCCACCACTGACTTTGACAGACTTTGTGACAACAACCTGAAAACTGAGTGTGACAGAAGGAATCACAACAAATGTCGGCTACATTTTACACACGGGCACCAAAACTGCTTTCTAAAACGATCCTGTTGGTAGAATTCACAGCAGCACCATGTAAAAACAAAAGCATCCTCACGATGAATGATGGCGCACAGTTTGATTTTTTTTTTATGAAGGACAAAAGAGGGTCTGCCTTTGCTCAAAAAATGGATGTACAGTAAAAGAGCATCCAGAGAAGCTGAGCCTTCCAGAAGGAAAAATGAGGATGGCTTTTTCATTCTGTGAAAAATCGTGTGGGCAAATAGATGATCAATATCAGAAATGGTGGGTATTATCTACAGTTCATCTCTGTATGTAAGAGACAAGGCTGTAAACCAATAGCTGGAGACACTGCTGGAGTAGAAATCAGTGCACGAGCTCGGAAACACTTCCCCAAACCATTGTCATCACTGCATCCACATATTCAAGTCAAAACTATGCCATGCAAAGCAGACTCATGCATAGTCAAAATCCATAAACTGTCTGCTTGTTTAAGGTCTGAGGTAACGTGGAAAACTGTTCAAACTGTTTCTGGGGTCTGAAAACTGCATTTTAAATTCTGTTTGGAAATCATCCTCTGGCCTACAGATAACAGGGATTATCCGGCTTGATCAGCATCAGTAATCGGGGGACATGAGTGCACATGGCATGACGCAGCAAACATTTCGATGTTGAATAACCACCTGGCTTTTCTCGCTGTTAACTCTTAGTTAGAAAAACGGTTTCAACTTGTTAAACTCGTTAATCTGCTGGAGATACTTTTTCAGCATCACCTGGATGCCCCTGTTTGGCCTTCTAGCAAAGGAACGCATGATTTTACATCATCTTTTTTATAGACTAGAACAAAATCAAACAAAAAATTCTCACTTCGGAGGAGGGTGAGAAACAGCGAACCTGAGCTGCTGACCTGCAGCTTAACTGAGTTAGCTGTTAGCTGCCGAGATGTCAAGGAACAGAGTGCACAACATTGTGGGGCAGAGGCGCTGTATCTGAGACAGTCAGGCATGTTACGTTCAACAACAACTACAACAAATGAGACCAAATTTACATTTAGGAAAAATCCTTAACAGAGCTGTTTGTTTATTTATTTATTTAAAAAAAGAAGAAAAAAAACAGCCTAGTCCACGTACATGGAGAGGACACGGTGTGGCTGCCTGTTCACAATGGTTGATTGAACAAATTAGTGCAGTCTTTGACACAATAAAAACATCTGGCACTCTGTGAAATTAAAGTTACAACAGAGTAGACCCTGCACGTTTAAAAGGAGGTCTTCAGTTTCCAGATTCCTGCAGTGTTGCTTAAGAACTCATATTTGCTTATCACAGCTGCATATTTAGAAATGTTTCCGCCAAACGTGAGACCATAAAAATATCTTAAATGTAAATGAGATGTAAATATGTTCAGTTTCAGCTGAATACGTGGCATTTGTGCCATTTATACAAATTACATGCGTGCATTGTATTTTATGAATTACAATTTACGACATGAAGAGTATCCTAGCGTTTTTTTTTTTAAATAAGTATGTAAGTGAAGTAAACCAGCTCACTTGCATATTTATCACACTCAGTCTTCACCAGCTGACCAAGATTGCAGTCACTCACTTCTACCTCTTTTCAGGTTACCATGCGGCATTGTTGGATGAACGTCATCTTGGCTTTGGTATCCATGGCAACCACAGCACTGTGCCAAAGTGGAGATGGGGACTGGGGTTCAGGCTTTGACATCCACTCTGTGATAATGGCCACTAATAACACATTGCAGGCTGTTGGCGATGAGCCTGCGAAGGTGAAAAACAGCCATGATTTGACCACATCAGGAGTATCCTCACCGTCACCTACACCTGTGCCCCACCACCAGCCCCAGCCGGACAGGTGCTCAGTCCACTTCAGCACCAACACTGCTTCATCTCGAAGGCTGAAAGCCCAGAGAGAGGAGCTGGCCTATCTGCAGGCCATACAACATGGAAACAAGGCAGTGATGGAGAACTTAGTGCAATTTGTGGGGGAGGAGCTGGGAGATCAGCGCTATGAAGATGTGATCAAGGAAAATGTCATTGGCATTCAAGAGGACCAGAAGAGCTGCCACGAGGTGGTAGAAAAAGCAGAAGAGGATCTAAAAAAGCAGCTGGAGGGAGACGTGCCAGACTCCTCCTCTGGGATCCACAAGTGAGTGCAGTAAATCAAAAGTGTTTGTGCCAAACTTCATAAAGTGAACAGCTCAAACGTAAAGATGACAGCTAAAAAGAAAAAGAAAAAAATCTGCAGTTTGTTTCTGTCATGAAGATTAAGTCATTGTGGTACGTCATATATTGAAGATATTGTGAGGAAAGGCGACGTCAAAAAGAAAAGATGTAGGTTGACTTAAATCTATCACCAGGAAGTTGCTGGTTACTGTATCTGAAATTTGGCAACATGTTTCCTTTCTTAGATTTATGATTTATGTTAAATGGGCTTTGTTTGGGGTTTGGACTTTTTAATTGGAAAACACAAGCTTTGGAAAAATTTGATAACCATTATTCACCATTTCACCAAACACTTCCAAAAATACAAAAAACAAAACTAAAACTTTAATAATTGGTTACCAAACTGAGACTCGTTTTAGGTATCTGACGCACTGTGTAAAAACCAGTTTCTGAAATCAAAGGGAAACAGACTAACAGGTGGTTAAAAAAGGGGAACTTTATCGTGTTTTTTTGGAAGTACCTAAACGCCTCGCAATTAAAAGAAACAAATCTCTGGATATGCAGGTGACACGGGGAAAAATGCACTGAAATGAAAAAGATTGAGGACTAAATACACACCAGGGAACTATGGTAATAAGGCAAAGGTGAACTCAATCAGACAACAAGGGGCAGGAGAAGAACAAAAATAGGCAACAAATAGTATCACAAAGAGACTCCATTGCATACAAGTGGTAATTTCCTGAATACATGTGATCCCCCCATTATATTATCGTGTCCTCACATTTTCTTTTTCTTACCCTCTGCTGTTGTGTGCGGTGCTTTCTCCTTGTCATCACTCACTCGGCCGGCCACCTGGACTGTTGGTCCCGCGGAGCAGAATCAGAGAGGAGTCCTTGGCCTTTGAAGACATGCTTCGTGCTGCAGCGGACATTGCCAGCAGGCTGGAGAGCTCATCGCAGGCCCTGCACGCTTCATTCACCAAGCAAATGAAAGACATTGTGAAAATCCATCGCTGAGAAAATGCTGAAAAGTGTTTACACATCATTCTTGAACTTGTGAATGATGGTTGGTATTCCTTGAGTTCCCAAATTTGGGAAATATACCCTCTCGCCATTTTATAATCGGATTTTTATGTACATGTGCTGAGCAGCGCTGGGATGCAACAGTATGTTAAGGTTAGACTTCACATCAACTGAACCAGTCAATGAAGATGGATTGTGGACACCTCCCTTTCACAGAATATCCCCAGGATGGATGACATATGATTTTCCATCCACACATTATTCATGGAATTTTTGTGAGGTCAAATATGGGAACAGCATGTGGTGCAGCTTTGAGCTAAGCTTGGTGTTTATGGATCAGACTAGATGGGCCTTCGAAGAACAAAACATAATGACTCTGTTACTCTTCTCCAGGGGAAGCTATGGGTTGGCCATCTGGTTCCAGGGTAAGGATGGAGTCTGGGATATACTTATAATCACTATGTGGTAATGGAGACTTTGTTTCTGCAACAATAAGTGAAGGAGAGGACTGGAACAACTAATAAAGGGTTTGTTTTCTTAAGAGAAATATCCGTGGGGATAAGTTTCTATATAAATACTAAGACAGATCCTAGGATTAGAGGAAAAAAGGAGGGTAAACTGTTTATCTATGCAAGATATGTTTGCACAGTTTCCCAGCTTGAGCAACCTATTTAAACAATCTCTCTCTTTAATCCTGGTAGGACTTTCTGAAGGGGAATGCCTTTTTATTTGTTAAAATAAAATATGTAGCATTATATTATTACGATTTTGGAAAAGAGATTTATGTTCAATTCTGTAAACGGCAATAAATAAATAAATAAAGCACCTTGTTGTTTGATTTTTTTTACACTTCAGCTTCACGTCACTCGTCACCCATTCTTTGGATGTTTCAAAGAATAAATGCTGTATGTAAGTCGAGGTTCATAACTTTTCTAATGCATTGTTAACTTGGTTTCTTGAATAGCTGGTCTGCATTTAAACACATTGGTTATGTGTTTGTGTGTCTCACACACACACACACACACGCACACGCACACACACACGCACACACACACACACACACACACACACACACACACACACACACACAGAGGGAGAGAGAGAGAGAGAGAGAGAGAGAGAGAGCGAGTCTGCTTTAGGTGCCAGATAAAGAGGCAAATGCTCAGAAGTGCCCTGCATCTCCTCCTGTTGTTTCGGGAACCTTACATATTCCGCTTATTACACTGTCTAGCTCCCAGTCATGGAAAACAACTACTTTGAAATTTAAAACAGAAGGCACTCACAGGACTCATCGCATTGGACGCAAGATTCTTGGCACCCTGCGTAACAGGCGCATTTGTTTGGATACTCTCTGCACAGAAGAAAATCGGACTACTTTCCGTGAATTGATTTCCTGAAATCAGATTTATAGAGCTACTTTTATGAGCTGGTATGAGCAATTACAGCAAAGCTGGGACACGGAGTGTTATAGTGCCGCTCCCTGATTCAGCACCCAGTGATGGATAGCGCTCATTGCGCGGAAACTGATGGCACAGTGCTCGCTCTCCTCCGGTCCAAACAGCGCTGACAGTGAGCAGAGACGGAGACTTATGGATGCTGAGATCTAAAGTAAGTCAGTCAGAGCGCTGTCACTGTCATTCCCCGCCCACAGAAAGCGGTTATCGTGACAGTAGCGGTGATGTGGTCCTAACGTGTTTCTCAGCTGCGAAGATGACAGATGTTGCTCACACTTTTCCACATAGCGTTTCGACAGTGGACGGAAGCTGCTCCGTGCTCTCTTGTGAAGTTTTCTTTGCTGTCAAGAGGACGAAATGGGATTCAACCACCTGTTCTCCGCCGGGACGGCTTTTATTTGGGCGCTACTCTTAAGTGCAGCCGGTAGGTACTTTCACAACTGTGTTTTCTAGTGGGGTAATGTTAACGACAGCAATAATATCAGGTGTGTTTGAACCATGGGGTTTCAGAGAGATGGGCAACCGACCAAGCGCAAAGAAGTAAGTCACAGACAAGAAAAATATATATTCTAACCTTACCGTTCAGTTATGCTCTGCACTTTTCTAAATTAAAGCTGGGCGGATCGATCCAAAAATCGATAGTATTAATGTCAATCCTAGTATCGGTATTGGATCGATACTAGCCCGATACGTTCGATAGTTTGTTTCCATCCTTTAAGTTTGTGTTAAATAAATTATTTTTCTGTTTTTATGGGAAAAAATATACCTCAAACATGCACTATGAAAAATGAGAAAAAGGCAGTTTGTAAATACACAACAAGATCTGTTTTGTTGTGTTAACTTTTTATTGTGGAAAGTAAAAAATGACAAAACTGTTTTGTTTGTGGTGATTAAAATACTGTAAGAATTTATTAATTCATGATGATTAATCTCATAAATCATGACACACTGCTCTCCCCTACATAAGCTGCCTAAAAATATCGGTATCAGTATCTGCAATATTGGCCCTGTATTTGCTTGGCATCAGTAATTTGCAGTATCACTCGTGACTACTTAAAAGGCCTATTTTCACATTTAGTCGGATGTCTGTTTCATGTATTGGTAGTTAGCATTATAAAACCACCTCTAGAAGCAGCCATTTATCTTATGAGAAAAGAAGTTGTTGTTAGGAAGATAAATAGAAGAAATATAAGAGATAAATGAAGGTGTTTGCTTCTTTCTGTACAAAAGCAGAACAGTGGACAATATAACAGTTTGAAAAATGAGCCACATAAATTGGTGCAATAGTTGATAGTCATGCTGTTACATTTTCAGAGAAGTTAATCTTGTTTGAAAAGCTACAAAGGGACAAGAGAAAGAAACATCTTTAAAGGCAGAAACTGAGAGAAGACTCGAGCAGTCGATGCCAGAGCGTCTCAATTCTTTGCTTTTGTTGTGAAATTATTTAAGCTACAATTTCTTACGGCCTAGAGCCGTATTTTTGTGGAAAGTGTTTGATTCATTCAAGCTTGACACTGAAGTCCTCTTAGAAGTCCAGTTTTACATGGATGTCAATATCTATCAGTTGCAATCACAACTTATGTGCAGACGAAAAGCGTTCCCATACAGAGATCGGGGATAAAATGATTTCTTGTTGGAAAGGGTTTCAAAGCACCAAATTTATCTATATTCTACAGTTGTCACATGTGTAGGTAGAGAACATAATCATATGCTTATTGGTATGACACAAATAGATTTCTTTCTGACTTAAACCCTGCAGTTTTTCACACACGGACAAAAAAGACCTGCAGCATTTTTTAAGTGAACTTTTTACTGTAATTATTTGACAGCCCAATTTCATGAAGAGCACCTCTGGCCAGAGAAGCTGCTGACTCGATGATCCAAACTGGTCAGTGTTTTAAACACCTTGCCAATTGACTTGGCTAAGGTCCAAATATACTGGGCCCAGTGTGCCGGATGTTGAAGGTGTCACCTCATTTCAACTCTCCCCTGGCACGAGGTTTGATCCGTGGCACCCAAGAGGCTCTTTTCCAGCGCCGCATCTGGTCCTTCCCAGATGCACGGACAGATGAATGCGCACTGCCCCGACTGTCAAGACAGCAGATAGGAATTCTCTAGTGCCTGCTTGTTTGCCAGTTTGAAATTAGTTCATGATAACAAGACATGAGCCCAGGTGTACCTTAGGCAAATTGAAAGTGAATTCAATATTGATTACCACCTCTAATGTATATTTTCTACAAACTACTGCATCAACAAGATAAGAAGGACCTTGCCTATCCTTTGCAGCCTTTTGTTGGTAAAGCCAAACCAAACCAAGCCATGCAGTTAGCACAGGCAATAAATCACTGAAACAGATTTGCATGTGTTGCTCGGATTAGCTCTGTGCAGCATGTAAGTCCATCATGTGGTCCTCGTCTAGTAGCCTGTCCTACAGTTACAGGTTGTAAATACGTGGTAATGCTGTCAACAGAGCCACAACTCACCCATGGACAGGTAGTGATGTGTCCTTGTCTAAGCAACCATGACTGATGCCAGATGAAGGTGGTCCAAGGTCTCATTTGAAGGTCCCTTGATGGTAGCACACTTGAGTGGATCCCATTATAACCTATGCTAACAAACAGAGCTCCAGAAAAATTGGTGTTTTAGTGACACCTAAATGTAATCATTTGGGGGGATTTTGATGCAATTAAATTTTTTTCTGCTTTGATTAATTGAACTAGTAGACAATATATCAGTAAAGAAAAATGTTTTATCAAATATTTAACATTAAATATTTTTGATATTATTTAACATACACATATTTTCTTTGTTGCTGAAATCTACATGAGAACCATACAAAAAACATCTAAAAGTTATAATCTGACATTTTGCAAGGATTTTATAGTGGGTGGTTTGGCATGAACAAAACAATATATGTTGTTGGCATTACAATTGGACTGAATGAGTGCAGCTGCATCTATATGTTATGTAAAGCTAATCTCCTCATGGATGTAGAGTTTACAGTACAGATGTGTGCGTTCATTTATAAGAAGTATATCGATGTAACTATGTGATATTCTTAGACTGTCAAATTTATCAGGAACGTTTACAAAAACAATAAAGTGACAGTTTAAGAGGTCCACTGTGCCAGTACCTAGGCAGGTAGATGTACAGTGATAGCAAATATAAAACACTTTAAAGGCACTCAATACAAGTTAGAAGCAAGTTATCGGAAGGCCAATATTATTGACCAATATTAGCTATTTGCAGATTAATTGGTATTGACATTTACACCGGCTGATAAGTTTACATTTAAAAAGTAGAGGTGAGAGAAGCACCTTTGAACCGTATTGTGAGTGTGGATGTTGAACACTTTATCCACCGGAGGACGCTCTACAACTTTCCTGTTAGCAACACACATTTGGCATGCCATAAACCCAACAACCAGCAGTCACATGAATCGTAAATGACTAAATACATAACCACAAATAAAAATATAAGGGAAATGTAACTGCACGGTGGCATGGCGGTTAGCACTGTTGCCTCAAAGCAAGACGGTCCTGAGTTCAAATCAGCTAACTGGTCCTGCTTCAAGGGGGTGTGTCTGCATGGGTTCTCTCCAGCAGTCCAACGACATGCATTTAGTGTGGTTAGGTTGATTGATGATTCTGAATTGCCCATAAGTGTGAATGTGAGTGAGACTGGTTCTCTGTCTTTCTGTGTTAGCCTTGCAATAGACTGGCGACCTGTCCAGGGTATACCATGCTTCTTGCACTATGACAGCTGGGACAGGCTCCAGCCCCTGCAACCCTGATAAGTGGAAGAGAATGGATAGAAATCTGTTAGTGTTCTTAAAAGAAAGAAAAATAGTGTTTTTTAAAAATCACCAAATTTTGGTGTCGATATCAGTCTTAAATACAATAATATAATCATGAATATATATAATCTTCCAGCATCACTATATAAAAACAAATAAAAAATTAGACAAACACACACAAACGTTAGCCTCCACTCCAAATCAGAAGCATCAGTTAATTGTTTCATGCACCAGACGTAACACAGAGTGACAGACAGCTCAACAATAAACACCCTTCACTGGTGAGAAATTAGCTCACCTCCACTTAACAGTAGCGAGTAATGATGTGTGTAATTGACTCTGACTACACTGATGAAGGTGGAAGCAGTAATCCCCAAGGGACGGGATTCCTGTCTATTTCCATGCTTTTCATTCTGCAGAAACACAATACGGTGACTCAGTCCCAGCTTGTACACAAATCTGTCTAGAGTGCATATTCAGAATCAATTTAATCAAGCCGCCTCTCACTGCGAGGCCTTACATAATAATAAAACTTTAGAGATTGTATAGCTGAAGTGGTGTTACTGTCGAGGGGAGGAGAGACGCTTCCTTTGTCTCCACCTTCTCAGCTTGAGAGACTCTAGCAGGCAGCCCTCAAGGGGAGCCGAGATCAAGAGATCAAAAGATTTGCTAAGATGTGAAAAGTCGATAAGACTTTACAAAGAAAAGTCTTAGATGTTTAGAGTAGGCTTCTGTGATGAAGCACGACGTGTTCGCAGTTCTCTCTTGCTCCCAAAAGCAACCCAGATGTCAGCCAGATTTACTAGTATTTGTTAAGTGAAGATTAGGAGAGACACAGATGACAGAACATGGATGTGATCCCAACACATAGCATTCAGCTTCCTCTTCTTTCATCCCGTTTCACTCTTAGAATACCATACTCTTAAATATGAACTAATAATATTAATGAGTTAAAAAAGTGCAAATGTATTTAGTGTCAAAATACAGACGAGGCTTTTATCAAAAACACCAGTTACTTTAGCTTTAACAGTGCCAAGTTAGCCTATTTAAATGTTAACAAACTCTATGTTGCAGATCCAAGAGGGATGAATGAATTTATTAACCGACAAGAGAATATAAATATTACAAATTCATAAATTACCCACTTATTGAATTTGTCTTCTATAAATGGCTAACTACAGCAGGAATGTATCCACAGCCCTCTGCGACGAGAAGACCCACTCGCATGCTGAAGATGACCTTTTCAAGACCCTGTTTGCTGGGTACAACAAGTGGTCGAGACCCGTGCCAAACATCTCCGACGTGGTCATTGTCAAGTTTGGACTCTCCATAGCCCAGCTTATTGATGTGGTGAGCGTTTGCCTTGCATTTGCCACAAACAGCTGGTGATGTGGCATCTGATGCCTCTAGTGTAATTCAGAGACAATGAATGAATGTTCAGATCTCGTAATCACCAAAACACATATGATCGGGTGATGATAGGGTTGTGATATTTCTGTGCATTGACTAAACTACACTACATGCTGCAGCTATGACGAAAGCTGTCTATAGGATTTCCATAAAGTCATTAAAGTTGCGGAAAGTTACATTACTTTAACAAAACGCCCAAGAAATACAGACATATTTCTCTGGTCTGAACCCTCGGCTGACTGCTTTAACAATATTTCCATCATTCTCGCTCTCTATCTGCCTGTCTTTCAGGATGAAAAGAACCAAATGATGACAACCAACGTGTGGCTTAAACAGGTTAGAAAATCTAGTGTCAGTGTTGATTTATTATTGAGATTTTATTTTATATTTTTTTTATATTTTCAGGAGGGGATACGGTGACATGAAATGTTAGGAATGCAAAAAAGCATTCACATCGTTGAAGTTTTGACGAAGTGAATGGCTCATATGATGAATACAAATGGGGCCACGGCCCTCCAGACTGATTCGTGTTGTTTGTGTCTCGCAGGAGTGGAATGACTACAAGCTTCGCTGGAGACCGTCTGACTATGACAACGTGACATCCATAAGAGTGCCGTCAGAGCTCATATGGGTACCAGATATCGTCCTCTATAACAAGTGAGTCGGAGATAAAATGTAAGGGTTACCGCATTCCTTTTCTCGACCACCTAATTAACTCTTTATTAAAATAAATATAAAATATAGTCAGACCTACCGTAAAGGTCAGTTGTGCAAATGAGAGTAAAATAACTATGACTGTTCAAGAAACGACTATCTAATATTCGGCTTTACTCTGATATTTGTTGCATTTTGTTTAACAAACTCACTGAACTGATTCATCTTTTTTTCTGATTAATATACTGTCAAACAATTGATTATTAGTTCTGAATTACATAACATATCAAAGTTATTTCTCTGTATTGTACTGAGACGCTGCCGAACACTTTAAGGTTTACCAAAAAGCTTCGGAGGATTGTAATGGCAGATTTAGGACTGTCTGACAGCTATGCTCTTATTGTAGTATGACAAGCGAGTCCAAACTCACGCCTGTTGTCTTAATGGTATGTGTAAGAAGATGGCACCATCTAGTGGTCTTTGAAAACAATGGTTTCCCCCTCTCTCTCATGTTTCTTCCAGTCCTGATCGATTGGCTGGTTTTGTTTGTACCTTCTGAGATTTGTGCGGTATACTTTACATGCTGCTGTAAACACAGCTCGTTATCTTCTGTTTCATTTACCAAAATGAAAAAGATACTCTATTTTATATTTTG
>VOQK01000450.1:0-22122 GCA_015052645.1 Benitochromis conjunctus | reverse complement strand
AGCTATAAATCGGTGCATAAAAATTCACCTGAATGCAGCCACTGAATTGGTTAATGCTCTAAATTTAATGCTGCAAGGATATTACTTTACCAAAGTAAAAAGTCTGCACTCTTATGCAATTAAACATCTTTAGCATATTGGTATCAAGCTGCTGATGAATCTCTCTATTAAATGAGCGACTGCTGGAGTCAAATCGAACTTAAAGCCAGCAGCAAACCAGCAGCTGTGAAGCCTCATGACTGACTGGCAGGCAAATGTGACAAAACTTGTGTGTTCAATCTTGGAGGACTGAGCTGATATACGATGGCTTCTAGTCACTGTCTTGATGTTAAAGGAGCGGGCAATCTGTCCCCTATGGTGTTCCCAAACAAACTTCAGACAAGCCGACCTCTGGCCCACTTAGAGGACAAAGGGGAGACGGAGAAAGGACTGGGGAGAGAAAAAAAAGGGGAAGACAAACAGAAAGACAGAGTAAGCAATAGAGAACTGCTTTTAGGAGTAAATGATAACAATATAAAATCAGCATGAAAAAGAGGAAGCAGCAAGATTAAATGAAACAAAAGAAAGGGAGGAAACAAGTATAAATGTGACAAACAACAGGAAAAGCTCAGATAAATAAGTATCATTACTGGCAATGGGAAGCAATGTGCCAGAGCTGAAACTGCTCCCCCTAGAGGATACATAGAAGCGCCTAAACAAAGAAACACCAACATCATTGCTCTTGAAGTGCATCTGAGAAGGCACTTTTATGTCAGGGTGTAGAAAACGTCCCCTTTCCTGCTCTGTGGTCAGTCAGAAGAAACGCCTTGTGGTGGAAATTTACTCATTTTTTTGGTACTATTCCACCAAAGGCCTTTAATTAAAATGAATTTAAACTTTAACCCTCTTCCAACCAGCTTATTTAATATAAGGGGCCTATTGACTCGTAGCACAATTTTATTTTAGAAGACATGAATTCATACATGATCTGTTCATGCATGAAAAAGCTTCAGTAATTTCATGCAACAACTCATAAGCCTTCTGGAACTTACCGGGACTCATATGATCTTGTGCAAACATGAGCAATGCATGCATTTATGCAAAACTAAGGTTATTTATTTAGTCAGTTCTACGTTTATGGCAGGGGAAGGGCTAAAAATCTGACAGGAAGTGAGTGTTTATTCTGCAGAATTATACTGATGCAATCGTGATTAGCCAAGGATAACTTCTTCATGACTGCATCATGTTTGTGGCCTCTCAGATGCAGTGCCTCTTTAACACCAAAGATGAACTGATTAATAGTAGAAGGTTATTAAACAGAAATAAAGAACTGTTGGTAGACTTCAGACTGCGTGCTGAAAATCAAAAAGCAAACCTAACAATGATCATAAAACAACTTTCTTCCAGTTTGTACATAAGTCAAAATGATAGTGTTTACATAGTAGTACTGTATGAATGCCGCACATTACAGGAAGTTAACGTACCTCATTTGGTTCATGCTGTGATCAGGTTATCTGTGTCTGCCCACCTGACAGCGTGTGATACGTTAAATTAGGAACCATGGCAAACAAAAAGCCAATAAATACTTCCATCAAATATAACAGTCAAGGTGGAAGTAGATGCTTTTCACTTGGCATTCGCTGAGGCCCGTCGACAGTATTAATAATAGACGTAGCATCCGTAAAGTCCATCCGCTGGTTTTGGGCTCTGCATTTTGAAGACTCAAAGTCTGGCTCTATAAAGCCTCTATGTTGGCCTTTCACAGCTTTAAGGCATAGAACAATCATGCAAGCTAAAGAAAAAAGTTTTCCCAAGACTCTAAGTAGTCCTGTGAAAAACTGCACCCCATGATTCAGTAGCTTGTAGAACCATTTAAAGCAGCAATTACTTGAAATCATGGTTTATCAGCTTCCTCCGTCTCCGATGTTGTTATAGAGCAATTTTAGTCTACTCTTCTTTACAATGCTTCAGTTTATTGCAATTTGCACACATTAGTTTATCCACGGCTTTCTTTATGTCCTCACACCATTTCACTCACGTTGAGGTCTGGACTCTGACCAGGCCATTGCAACATTAGGATTTTTCTATTTTTCAGTCACTCTGTTGTAGATTTGATGGTGTGCTTGATATCACTGTCCTGTTGCGTGACCCGGTTTTGGTCAGGCTTTACTCGTCAGGCAGCCGACCTTACGTTTGAGTCTTGAATACACCAGCGTTCATGTGTTCAGTGTTCAAACTCATGAGTTCATGCTCAACTCAATGTCCACAGGGTGCTCAGGTCCTGTGGCTGGAAAACAAGCCCAAATTATCACCCCTCCTCCACTGTGTTTGACACTTGGTATGAGGTGTTTAGATATGCTGTGTTTGGTTTTCACCAAGTGTATCACTGTGCATTATGACCAAACATCTCCACTTTGGTCTTGTCTGGCTAAATGACATCGCTCCACAAGTCTTGCGATTTGTTTAGATGCAATTTTGGAGTCCTAAGATGTGCTGTCATGTAGTTTGTAGAGAGAAGAGGCTTTCTCCTGACAGTCCTTCCAAACCAGTTGGTCATGCTTCCTAATGATGATTTAATCAAGTGCATTTGTTAAGTGGAACCTGGCTGCCACTTACCCTCTTCGATCCTGTTGAAGCTGTAAGGGTGCACTTAGTTTAGGGCTGCACAGAGTCCCGTGAAAACTTTCATTTTCACATAAAACTATGTGAATGTGAATGCTCACACCTTGGCCTTTTAATACATTTATGATAATGTGTTGAATCTACCTCTAAGACGTTCCAACTTCTGATTAGTTTCGGTGCTGCTAAGACAGCCCATCCTGCTATTTTTGTTTAGCAAAGATAACACCACTACCACATAACAACCCCTGACTTCATTTTAAAAAAAAGACTTGCATTTGCATTTTTTAAATAGGTTAAGGTGATCTTGTGTTGAAATTAGGTGGAATTCAAAATAGTATCAGACTGAAAAGGCGACTTGATTTCATTCATTTTATCAATTTAATTTAGACATCAAGGGACACTTTTTAAAGGCCACTGGATGACCAGATTTAAACAAAAACTAAAACATTGTGCATTTATATTTGGTGTGTGATGGTGTGGTAACGGTTACTCTGTGACAAGTGACTTGGCTTGTACTCAAAAGCCCAAAAGGATTTTCATGTGTTTGAAGTTCTTGAGGAAGACGGGGGGATGGCTTTACCCACAACAGGAAGGAAACAAAGGCAGAGAGACTGGGTCACCTAGATGGAAATGAGACCGTGGACACCGTTGTTTCAGATGCCATAGTAGCAGAACATACGCTGTCGCCTCACAGTAACAAGATTTTGGGTTCAGATCTGCTGGTCGGCCCCCTTTCCGTGTGAAGTTTAGATGTTCTTCTTGTTTCGGCTGAAGTCCAAAGACATGCCTGTTAGGTAACCTGCTGATTCTAAACTGGCCGGGCAGGTGAGGTTGATAAGGTGCTGATTGCACAGGTTTTGAGTGGTCAAACCATTTTTTAAAAATCTCTTATAAAATGTAAAATCTAGAACCTAGGAAATATGAAGTTCAGATAAAGGTGGACTATCTCAAATATGTGGCTCTTAAGGAGTTCTTGATCGTTGCACCATGTCATTTCCTGTGTCTTTCCCCTCATTTCCTGTTAAACGACTTCTGTCCTTTCTTCTAATTTCATATCTTCATTAAAAATCTCCTTCTAAGCTCATATATTAATATTACGACATACATCTATGAGCTAGCTTTATACCATCACTGTAAACAATATTTATGTGACCAAACTCGTGGTACAAAGCTTTTAAAAAGCTGCCGTGCATGACATTTATTTTCAAGACTTTTTCCCATATTGATATTTTAACACCTTGCACTTTTAAATCTTTCACAACTACAACTAAGAGTGAGTCATGTATGTGCTGGGAAATAATACAACAGGTAGGCGGGGAGACAAACAGACAGAGCGAAAGAGAGAGAGGGAGAGAAAGAGAGGAAGTGGTGAGGATGCTCTACAGTCACTGCAGCACTTGGCTCCTCATTTCACCACAGTCAGCCTAAGAGTTGATATTACACAGTATTTGTCTGTCACTGCCTTTTCCAAGATACGCATTAACCAGTTTCTTCACAGCACCATGCCGATCAAGGTGAGTGAGAATCTCTTCTTCTTTCCGCCTCTCCACTTTGTGTTAAGGGGAGGCATGGGGTCAACTTTTCCATCTTAATCTGTGCCATCTTAGCTGTGAATGTGTCATTGTTTTAGCCTGTGCGGGCCATTCGTGTGCCTCTTTGGAGGGAAGACGTGCTGGCAATGGTATCACAAGAGGAAATCAGCTCCACTTCCTTTTCGTCAGAGAAAAATAAAATAAAATGTGCCATAGCCAGCTGGCGAGGAGTTGCCATCATTTACATGCATGCAAAACAGCTGCCGTGTGCTTGCTATGTGAGGAGGGTGCAGGTTTAAACATTCACATGACCCGACTGAGTTAAATATAGGCCTTCACTGAAAGTACCCAGCTAAAAGTAGGCATCAATTCAGAGATGTTTTATGAAAGGCAGTGTAAAGGTTTAGTGTTGAGTTTCTGTTCAAAACAACAGAGTTGTAAAGAAGTGATCACTCAGATGTGTGGGGAGTTTGGAGGATGTTAGCAATGCTGACGTTTGTTGCATCATAATGAAATGTGTTTTTAGTCTAGACTACATTAAAATGAGGGCCCGTGGGCTCCCCTGAGGGTGGAATGTTTAATATTTTCTCACCTTTTATGGACAATATATGACAATACCAAAAGATCCATCTGTGCATGTTCAAGCGTGTCATACTTAGATATACAGTATAGTGTCAGAAAGTGCTTTATAACCCAATACATGGCATATAAACGAAGGACATAAAAGCAGCACAACATTTCAAGAAAGGAAAGAAACAACACTAAAATATGCAAACATTTAAAGATATTTAAAGATTTAACACTGGAATGAAAATAAATTTTAGCTTCATATATCAAACATTTTTCAAAATATTTTATTGAAAAATGCTCCATGTTTGAATGTGAATAAATGAAAAAGCTTTTTTTTTTAACTTGCATAATTGTAGTTAGCTTTGTACACCAATTGTTTCTAGGCCTTAGAGCTGTGAAAGGCCAACATGGAGACAAAATGCAGAGCCCAAAAGTGATGGATAACTTCACGGAGTCTATCTTTAACATGAGTTTTTTCCACTGAGTCTAATCTTTTCAAACTGTTACAACATCTGCCTCTGTATAATCTCTGAGCTTCTGTACTAATGTATCATTAAAACAGTGGTAAAATCTGACAATCGTACACTCGCTTCTTCAACTCAGCTACATCAGGTTACAAAAATCAAAAGGTGCACAGCCTGCAGAAACTGCAGCTGATGACAGTGGGTGTGACATAGTTTGACGTCAACATTGTCGTACCGCGCAGTGGGTATAAAATAGCCCTAAGATACTGGGCACCACTGGAAACAAATGGAAATATAATTAATGGGGAGCATCAGATTGAACTAGCAGCCCAGCAGCAGCAAAGCCTACTTAGTCTAAACTTATTAAGTGAAGAGAAGAATGCAAACCATAGACTTCAGCTTTTAGGTTCATAGGCGGAGAAAACAAGAGAACGGTTTAACATGTGTTTCAAAAGGAATTTAACACAAATTACACAACACATCACATCAACCACAAAGACATCATCCTCTGTGTTTTGTAATGTCCCTTTGTGAAGCCTCAGATTAAACATTTTGGACTGTGTCATCATTAAACCAGAGGTGAAAAGGTGGCTCAGACTGAGGACACTGCATACAACAAAAACAAGCACTTGGCAATGGTGGGAAGAAAGAACTCCCTTAGGAAGGGCTCTACGATGGCCACAAGTACACTATCTCTATTGGGATGGAGCCAGGACTGTTTATATGAGGAAAAGGATCTTAAATTCAATTTTGGACTTCACAGGGAATCAGTAAAAAGAAGCCAAAGTAGAAGAAAATTATCTCTCATTCTAGTATGTTTTAGTATTTTTGTAACAGCCTGAAAATAATAGGAAATTACAATAGTCCAGCCTAGAAGTAACAAATGCATCAACAGCATCAACAGTAGTAAGTTACTGCAAAGTAGCTTGACTTTTGATGAATAATATTGTAATTTACAAAACGAGCCTCGAATTGCATTAAAAAAAAGACTGGAAATGTGCTTATATATACCAGACCTTTATATAAGCAGAGAAGACGCCACCTGTTAGAAAAGAATCAGGTTTAAGGCGTGGTCACATTAGCTTTGCCTTTCAGCGCTTCAAGGAACATCCAGCTTTTATATATAGTAAATGGGCCACTATTAGCCCCTTTTAAGCCACGCTGGCACAAATATAGAGATAACTCCTAAATGTAAATAAACTGTTTTTTTGTTGGACTGAATTGCCCTAACCTTCAATAGCTGTTTGGGGATGACTTGCTGTACTGAAGCTGAGGAGTTCAAATATATTGGGATCTCAATTGACTTGATCTTGGCTCTCCCTTAGAGATAGGGTTAGTAGCTGGGTCATTTCTGACAAGCTCAGAGTGTAGCAACTAATCCTCCACATCAAAAGGAGTCTGTTCATTTGGTTCAGGTGTCTCACTAGCATGACTCCTAGTTGAGGGGTTTTACGTCATATCAGGAGCAAACCCAGTTGAGATTACACTGCATTGCTAGCTTGACAACGCCTCGATGTCCCCTCTGGAGAGCTGGAGGCGGTGGCCAGAGAGAGGGAGAGGTGTGGGCATCTATGCATGGAGTGCTGCTTTCCCCACCCCAGCGAGTGTCACAGCTTAGCATCTGTTTTATTTATCCATTTCCAAATTACACTGCCATGTAAGTCAGAACAAATTCACTTACCTCTCAAAAACGAGTTGCAATGATTTTGTCAGGTCATTTTTCTGATGTAAACAAATGATTTATTTTAAGACATGTAAAAGCCAGAAGTTTGTTTGGGCTGCCCTTGAGGTTATTTTTATGAACACATGCAAAGCCTTCTTTTAAAATAGTAAACTACATGCTTTTAGACACAACTTAGTGGTAGCAGATGCCAGCGTGGACAGATGCCAGACAAATTAATGCAAATCAATTCTTTTCTTTTTTCTTTTTTTTTGCCACATGGTGTTGTTACATCACTGTTATTTAATATGTAAAGTGTTGCAGAGGCAAACTTAAATTTTTTTTTTTATTATTTATGTCCATACAATTAACCCCATTCACTGCTCTGACCACTGGGTCAGTGTTTAATAATCTTTAGCAAGCATTATATATCTGTACAGCTTCTAATTTAAACATGCAAAGGAGAGCTGCATGTGAGATCCTTGTGTCGTCACGACCCCCTGAAAAGACAGTTGCATTCTCTTCGAGTCAGACCACAAAACCACATCCTGAAACAGTGCTTAAATTAGACGGGGGCTTGTCTGCCAGGATAGACTTTTCAAATTTGCTCATGACACAAGATGATGTTACTAGAACTAAAGTAACTTATGTTTCCTAATGTTGGTTAAAACACTGGTGCAGTTGGAAACTGAATCACAGAATACCTCCAGCTGATGCCTTTATATACACGGGTGAGTCGACCGTGCTTCAGTGTTAGTGCATCTGCCTGTTTTCTGGCACAAATATAAGGCAGCTGTAACCTATATGGACTTGTTGACAGGTTTCCAGATTGTGGATTTTGCATAAATAATCATCTTCTCGTCCATTATTCTGACGAATCATGCTTCTCACATGTTTAGTTATTGTTTAAAGGTGTATAATTTATTTGTTATGCTTACGTAATGCTTAAATCTCCAGTACCGCTTATGTGCAGATTTAATTTTTCAGCTGTTTCCATATTTGTATGTGGTGGATTTTTAAAAAGCCAATTTTATCTCCCATGGATTTGAAATAATACACATTGAGGTTTAAGTGCTTGTGTATGTTTTGAATGCACATTTACATGAAAATATAAGGCACTGAATATGTTATAATTTAGTTATAAACCTTCCTGGAGTTTCATCCATGATAAAGAATGATATAAAAATGTGGTCATGGGGAATTGCTGAAGTTAATTTTCACACTTTTAACACTGCATATATTTTCATAAGGTTGAAAATAGCACGTCATAATACAGCTCTCAGCTTTCCACATCATATTCCTGCGGTCATTTTCAGCACCTAAAATTGGAACTTAGGCCGAGTACAAGAAATTATTTTTTTCAGGATATTTTAAAGAAAGGCAGGGTTCAATATATCTAATGGCACAATGGCTAAGGGCCAGAAAATAAGTATGTCAGGCAAATTAGTTGGACTTCTGTTTAAGCCAAAGAAGGTCACCTGTGAACTGTCAGTAGTTTCACATTAAATACATGTCCTTTATCACACCACCTGTTTGGATAGTTTGAAACAGTCTTTTTAGTTGTTCAAATCCACCAGTGGTTTGTTGCACTCGGTGCCAGCTCAACTAAATTAAACAGAAAGCAAAGCAAAAACTGTCTGTGTTCAGATAAGCTTTCAGATCTTCAGATTTTGGGCAGATGTCTATGCTGAAGGCTGACAGCAACCACCCAGTCTCTTTCTAGTAGCAATACCCACAGAATGCAGCGGTGAGTTTGAAGTGGGGAACATGATTTACTCTATTATATTTACTGAAAAACTTTAGATTTATGAAAGAAAATTAGCAAATATTTTTGGTGGCATTTGAGGGGAAGGGAAAACTTAATTTTGCAGTTTCTTACACTGGTGATTTCACATGGGTGTGGGCTGTAATATAGAGTATCCTATCTTCCCTTTTCACATTAATTACCCTTAGCTGGGGTGGTCTGTGTTTTTTGTAATTTCAGGAGAATTAGATAGTAAATATATTGGAAAATTAAACCATAATTTGAAGCCCATGCAATGGAAATTAGCAGGTCTTGGTATATGGCTTCATTTTGCTAATCACTGTGTCCTTTTTTTGGAAGCTGATGGTCACATAATCAAGAAAACACTGTGCACTGTTATAATACAGGGGGATTAAACATGTAATAGTTCCCAATCCTTCTTAATTTGGATCAAGGGTTGTTGTGAAGTATTCTGGAGTTAAAAGACTAACACATTCACCAAAAGGTCCTCACAGTCCAGAAGTAACCCAGACAGAAAGATTATTGCAAGCCCAGGGTATACTGTAAGTCACAGGAAAGACAACTAGACTAGACTGATAGGGACGTTTTTCACTAGCGTGTTTGCACTTTGCATTGACATTCATGCAAATGCAACACATTGTGTAACTCCTTTCTCTTTACCTCATCCACAGGAGCGGCCTACCTGGAAAATGCACTTTCTGTAAATTGTTGTGTTAGTGCATTTACCACTGAGGGGAAAAAAGGAACTCGGGCAGAATCAAAGTTGGAGGAAGGACAGCCAAGCTTCCCTCTAATCAAGTTCTCTCTGTCCAAAAGATGTCAGCATCCCCTCCCAGCACCCTAGGAAGGGGAACCAAAACCTCTAAAGTGTCAAAGGATCATAAAAAGGTGAGTGGATCATTTCAAGCGAGCAATGGAAAAATCTTCTGGTAGGAACAAAGTTACTCCCACTTCAAGTCATTGCTGATGTCAAAACAGAAAATATCTGTGGTCAAAGAGAACATTGAAACCAACAGTTGATTTTTTATTTGGGAGTCTAAATGTGAAACATATTAATTTCTTTCCTGAGCTGTTTAATTCACTTATTGAATAACCATGATCTTGGAAAAATAAAATTTAATTTAAAGTTTACGGCACTCACGGGTCATAAAAATCCAAAAAGTCATACTGAAAGTCATGTGCAATATTACTTTAAGTAAAATGAAGTGCAATACCATGACTGCAGCTACTCTTTTTCCTCACCAGCTGTGTTATGTAACAGTGCGGCTCGGTGAGGTAGGGAGCAAGTGGTGGAAAAATGATGTGGTTAGGCTGATCGGCTTCACATCCTGGCTCTAAATACATTTTATTTACATGTATTAAGCCTTCATTTAGTATTTGAGGCTTTACTGAAGTGCCAGGAGCCTGTTCCAGACTTGCAATATCATCAAAGCAGTTTATTGTAAATGTTTATTTCAATTATTTTCTGATATAAATGAAGACAATTGTTTTAGTCACACTATACCGTAAATTTGATCCACAATGAAATCTCAAAAAATCTGAGCAACATAAATTCTCCCTCCTCCTTTTAGTGCTGTAACTTACCGTAATACACTATAGCATGTAACTCAAAGTACCACTGGGCCCATGATACAGCCTACAGAGCACCTGGTGTCACTTATTTGAGGAAAAACCAGAGTGAACTCCTGTTAAAAGCAACAGACATATTTTGTATCTGTTCTGTATCTTTGTATCAAAACAAAAGAAACACTGACCATTAAAGTCTGTAGGCATGTTTACAATTTTGCATTTAGCACAATTTTATCATTCAAAACTGTGCTTTATCACAGGCAGTATAAAAGATGGCCATAACACCCATGAAATCAACCATTGTTTTAAGTTTTGGCAGTTTTGAAGCCTTGATGTTAGAATTTTTGGCCATATGTTTTGTTTTTTAGCACTAAGTGACCATAAGTGACACTGGGAATGCTAACTTTTCTGCTAATGTTAGCAAGGTGCGTTCATTAATTGCATGTTACAACCACAGGCAGTATAAAAGATGGATACAGCTTCTATGTCTAGAAAATAAAATTGCTCAAAACCTTATTCTTTAAAGATAACCACGCAGCTACAGTAACTGGGCATAGGACCAATGCACTTGTAAGCATGTTTCAGCGTTACAGGAGTAGTTCTCTGCCCTGACCTAAGTATGCACTTTATCAGTTTATAGTCTGGGTCATATTGAATAACAAATTAAATCTGCTTTGCAAATTTTGGGCATTTTAAATATCAGAAGGCTGGAGTAGCCAAAGTATTTTCATTGACTAATCACTTGTTAGCTACATCCATGTTTTATACTCTCTATGCAACAAACAGACATGCATACCTACTAATCACAGGGATAAGTAACAGACTAATAAAATACTAGAATTTTTCTCATCAAAATTAAAGGACTAAATGTATGGAAAGTTCACAGAGGAGATAATAACAGCGAGCTCCATGTTAGCGGAGGAGAGGCCTAGCAGAAATGTCCACAGCTACCTGAATCAGGAGATCTGTCAGTTCAATACACCGGAGAATAAAAATAACTCCCTCAGAGTTGTAATGAAGGGCGAAGCTATCTATACAGGGCTAAATATTTTTGTTGTACCAGGTGATGAATCTGCCTTTTATTGCTGTAAAATTGTGCATTTTGATACAAGAGCCAGTTTCAAATGGTCACTAGAGAAATTGCAGTTTCTGGTTCTTCAGTGTAAGCTTAATTTTGTAGTTTCTTGTTTGTGTTTTACATGCTTCCTACATCAAAAAGCTTCAGCTTACTATCCTCTTTGTGTATTAACACACTATCTAAAAGTGATATAAATAAGATCATTACTCCAGCTAATGCTATCACTTACTGTGAGGCTACTGTAAGCACAGTTTTACTTTGAATTAAACGCTAACATGCTCATAGTTACAAAACAAACTAAAGGAGCCATTATGGTGATGTCAGCATGCTAACAAGTATTAATAACAAATACTGGAGATTAAAATTATTTCTGAGAGAAGCTTGCTAATGCTAAAGCTAACCCAGTGTTGTGGTGTTTTTGCACCGAACCAAAGTGTTGAACAATGATAAACTATTTTACAAAGAAAGCAAAGAAAATGTGCAGCTAAGTGCCACAAAAAATCCTAATTCTATTATGTCTACTATGTTTGTTAGCCTACAGCAGCTGCACTCAAGGGCGCCATCCAGCTGGGCATTGGTTATGCTGTGGGAAACCTCAGCTCGAAACCAGACAGAGATGTTCTCATGCAGGACTTTTCTGTGGTGGAGAGCGTCTTCCTGCCCAGGTACACTCTCATTTGCACTGCAATCCTTTCAGAGAATGACCAATGCACATGCACAGGGATTTAAGAGAAGGAAAAAAGGCCTTTTCCCCCCCATATACCCAGGATGTTTTTCATGCTAGGTTTACTCTGAAATGTTAGGGAGTTTAATTTTATCACTACCGAAGCAAGGAACCGAATGCATTTTTGGGAGATTTGAGTAAGCTTTAAATCCCAGATTGGTCTCATTACAGAGCACATCAGGTCACAATCCAAGTACTAAGCCTAAACCCAAAAATGAACCCAAACTATGTAAGTCAGCTTAGTGTGCATAACCTCAGTCTTTTTCAGCCTACAAAAAACATAAGTTGACTACATATTGCCAACAAAAGAAAGAAATACAAATTAGTGTAATGAGAAATCTTACACTGAGTTATTTAAACCCACACAGTGGCAGCCAACCTGTACTGATGTTAAGAAAAGAGGGAAGTTACCTTTAGAAGTGTGCAAATAATCACTTGTGGGTTGACAGAAACGACATGTTTCAGCAACCATGTTATTTCTCAGCAGGCATTTGGCACTTGGTTGATAGAGGAAGATTATACTGCAGCTGTTTCTTTCCAGTAGTTCATGTCATGGGTTTCAGCTATCAATAATTTTTAATAGTTACCCCTGTGCATTTCTAACTGTGACCTGTTACGTGCTCATGTCACAGTGCTCCTATAAGTTGCAAATAGCTAGACTAATAAATATTTTGTATGTGTTCCAGTGAGGGTAGCAACCTGACCCCAGCGCATCGCTTCCCAGATTTCCGTCTGAAAACATACGCCCCACTGGCTTTTCGCTACTTCAGAGAGCTCTTTGGCATCAAACCGGACGACTATCTGGTGAGGGTGGACACCCAAATTCACATTCTGGCTCAGGACAATGTGGTGTAAATTTCCCCTGAGTTGATTGCAAAACGCCTAAAACTGTTACCTCACTTTGAATTTCAGTACTCCATATGCAACGAGCCGCTGATAGAGCTGTCCAACCCCGGTGCTAGCAGTTCCTGGTTTTACCTCACCAGCGATGATGAGTTCATCATCAAGACAGTGCAGCCTAAAGAGGCAGAGTTCCTGCAGAAGCTGCTTCCTGGTTACTACATGGTGAGCTACTAAATAAACAAGTCTTACCTCATTCGCATTACAGCCATACAGCAACATATGTTTGCATTACTCAAAGCTAAGCTAAAGGTTAGTTTGACAGGAAGAAAGAGCAGAACCAGGTTCAGGGAGGTACAGCCTCTGCCTCAACCAGGTGGTGGTGTTGAGGCAGAGTTAACAGATGGTCAGGATCACCTGATCCAGCCGTAATTATAAGCTTTATTAAAAAAGAAGATTTCTGTCTGGTGAACCTAAAATAGAGCTGGTTCCACAGGAGAACTGACTGGTGCACGTGCATCAGCACATGTACATGACTAGCTAAAATGTTACTTTTGGGGAAAGGGAACTGAATACTATATCTCCTTTTAATATGCCACTGATATAATCTACAGTTCCCAAAATGACCTGTTTACATGTGTATGTTCACGTTTCTTCACCAACCACTTGCTTTGGAGAAATTCTTATTTGAAAGTTGCAGTTTCAATCTTTCTCTTCTTACATGGACTTAAAATGGACAACAAAATGATTCAATTGGACCAATGTTATCAGGGATATTTACTCTTTCTCTGTTTATCACTTTAAAAAAAATCATCATATTTGTTATTGTAGAATCTCAATCAGAACCCGAGGACGTTACTGCCCAAGTTCTATGGCCTCTACTGCATCCAGTGTGGAGGCGTCACCGTTCGAGTGGTGATCATGAACAATGTGCTGCCGCGAGCCATGAAGATGCACTACAAGTACGACCTGAAGGGATCCTCGTACAAACGCCGCGCCTCACGCAAAGAGCGTGCCAAGCCCTCACCCACATTCAAAGATCTGGACTTCCAGGACATGCACGAGGGCCTGGTCTTTGACCCGGACACATACAATGCCTTGATAAAGACCTTGCAGAGGGACTGCCGGGTATGTTTACACAAGGACGTTACATCCATTAACAGCTATGTGTTGCATTCAAAAGATTAATAACTCATATAGAAGACCTTTAAGATTTGCATTTTTACTTGTCAGATATATGAACTGTTAACATTTTTTAAAACTACAAGTCAAAAATGGACGTTTTTTCGCGATTCTTGAAACAACATAGTCCAATAACTGTTTTTAGATCCATTGTTTTTTTATTTAAAAAAAGATTGCCTCAAGAGGGTTGCTAGCTCATCCTTTGGGGACCATTAAAACCTTAAACTTAAAAATCCAGCTAAACCACCATTTTTATGTTGTAAGCCACATCCACTAAACTGCTGACTAGTGAAGCAGAGTTTGTGTTTAGCGTAGCATGCCTTCAGCAATACGTTGTCAACCTGGGGCTTCACATAATGCGGGGTTATCCGATGCTGCTTGCATCTCACTTTTATGAACGTCATGTCTGCTAGGATGGCAGAGTTGGGAGCTGAGTTGTAACACCCCCCCCTCCAATTTTAGAGACACTGGAGGTTTTTCAGTCAGGAAGCTATGGTAACAGTCCGTTTATACCTTTGTATTTTGCTTTTTTTTTCTACACACGCTGATTAATTTTCTTTTGATGCGTTTTTTTAATTGTAGGACTGTCCTGCTGTTTAGGCATGGCAGTAGGTTGTAGTCTGTAGTAGGTGCTGCACTTTGCGGTTGTGCATTGTCACAAGGGGACAACATCAAAGATATGTGGGCTACAACTGCTGCTGTCTGTACTCTTTTTAATTAAGTGAAACTGAGTCATTAGACACAATGAAAACTGCCCCGTGCAGCCATTATTTGTGCTTCTCGTGCCCACGTCGTTAATCTTTAATCTTTTGGTTTTTGCTTCTCACTCTTCCTCCCCTGTTGTTCAAGATAACTTTTGAACTAATCATCATCCTACCTACATTTAGTGCCATTTTAACCTTACTGTTTCCAGTCCAGTCAGACCGCTCATGTCATCGGTTGCAGATATTTTAACTGTTCCCAGAATTAGATCTAAGGGTGCCCAATTATTTGGAACAAGCTGCCTTCGGACCTGAGATCAATTGCATCTGTGCATACATTTAAAAACAAACTAAAAACTTTTTATTTACACAGGCCTGCATTCAGTAATGCTTTTGTTCTATTTTGTTTTGCTTTATTATATTTTGCTGTTTACCTACACAGGTTTTCATGTTCTCCTGTGTTGAGCACATTGAGTTTGCTTGTAATGAAATGTGCTCTATAAATGAAATTGCTATTGCCATCATCATAGGGTGATGCACTGCTGGAATTTCATGGGATTGCCTGATATGCACAGACAAAGGGCTTTGCAAAAAACACAAACATGGGACCATACATCCTGCAATAGGCACTTAAAGGTGCTTGGTTGGGTTAATTACAAATACTTGGTTTGAGTTAGGATGATATCAGTGTTTGATATTGCATGGACCTTGCTTGCAGCAGACGTGCTAACAACTTTGACACAGTGAGAACATCCTGTTTTCATACATGAGTAGTGTTCAGAGATTCTGATCGGTTGATCTTTTTCACATGTAGTGCAACAATAAGAGATGGCTTGTTGGCTGATATTCTCAGAACTGATTTAGGCAATATGACACAGGACACCTGATGGTCACTGGCTGTGAAATTGCTACCCATGTTATTCTCGTGCGGCTTTAATAGGATCTTCCACAAAGCTTGTTCTTAGGAATTTGGAAGGTAAATGTTGCCCAAATCCAAATTTTGAATGCTTAGCTATACTCTCCAAAAGGAAAGGTCCCAGAAAATCAGAATTATTCCAGAGATCCAAACTAAACGATCATGTGGATAAAACGTTTTCCAGAAAAACATCACATTTAGTTCAGAACAGCATCCATCACTCACTTGGTTTTTGTGCAGAAAAATCCCAAAGATAAGCCCAAAACCCACAGTTTGCATTCAGCCAATGATAACAATTCCCCTACTTTAATAACATCACGCAGGCCAGCACCTTGAGCTGTGCCCCTGTTTGTTATTCCCTGAGCTGTTTTGATGACCGCATTAGTGCGTGCCTGTTGTTTCGTTAGTGAGAAACAATGGTGGTCACTTGATGAAGGATTAGCGTGCAGCAGAGCGAAACACCTGACTCATGATCAGGCGGAGCAGCTGGACGCTAAAGCACAAACTGGGCGTAATACGCTCTTACTGGGCTGCTGTGTATGACCTCAGTGCATTAGGTAACGCAGCGCATATTAAGGTCCTCTTTATTTACAAGAGGTGCTTTATGACATCAGTGCTTGGTCAGAGGGATGGGGGTTTGTGCTTTACTGTATTTTTGGTTTATAGATCCAGGGTTGACCTCTGGGAGCGGGACTTCCTTCAAAGTAAAACCTTTAATTTATTTATTTTAATAAAGAAAATTGTACTGTAGGTAATTTTTGTTTTATTTCATTATTCAGGTTATTATATTGTTAAAACCACTGAGTCAAAAACGTGGAAATACATCAAAAAGGTGATATAATAAATAAAATAATGACTGGAAATTCTCTATTGCCTTTGTTTGGTGATCTGAAACATTTAAGTATCTGACAAGTATCTGACCTCTGTTCCCATTCTTGCAGCTCTGCGGGGTTAATGTCCGTATCAAGTAGCTTTCTTTAGCAGGTATATCATTTGTAACCTCCACATGGCTAACCTGTTAGCTGATAAATGCCAATAATGGAAGGGTTTAGGTATGAGGTCTAAGCCAAAGTAGGGAACAAATTAAAGTATTAACCTCTTTCTTTTTGGTAGATTAAACGTCAGAGGATCACCAGATCATTCTGACGGATAAATAAATGTTTATTTGCTCAGACAAAATCTCATTAACGGCTGGCAAAAATTTCCTGTTCAGCTGTGGGATTTAAACAAAATGTCTCTTCATTTAGGAAGAGATACTAGGCCTATGTAAGCAAGCCTCAGACAGACATTTTCCTCTACTGAAAATACAACACTAATTCAGATTTATTTTTTTACGTCAGTAAATGAAGCGTAATGGATGATTTTTAATCCTATGGCTGTTCAGTTAGTTTTGTTTATTTTTATATTGTAAATCTTTAATGGCCCACCTGCAGTGCATTCAACCTACTGTAACATGCTTTTTGATGCTCTAAAGGTGGGCATTTCAGCATGGGAGTAACATGGGGCTGACTTTCTTTTAAACAAAGCCACTGAAGGATTGCAGGTTTGTTTGTTTTTTGGGGGGTTTTGGCACTGGAGGTTTCTGTTTGGCCAGAACCTTACAGTGTCCCTGTAAATCAGTGGGCTCTGGTAAACTTGGTGTCCTGGTTTCAGACCTGAGAGCCACTAGCATATCTAGTGTTTAAACAGTTAAAATAATTGAAGGTTAAAAGTTTTAGTGCTGAGAAACTAATTAAGGAAACTGGAATCTAACATTAAAGAAAAGTATTGAATTTTCAAAGGGGTTTCTTAAAATTTGATTCCCTGAGTTCAGTTTTGATCTCTCATCAGGTCCTGGAGAGCTTTAAGATCATGGACTACAGTCTCCTGCTGGGGATTCACGTTCTGGATAGGAAGCCACTGAGCAGAGGAAGCAGATGTGACAGCAGGAGAGGACAGAAAGTCCTCTACTCCACCGCCCTCGAGTCCATCCAGGGGAACGTCAAGGACCCAGAACCAGTGGCAGATGATGACACGTAAGCAAACACTTTAGACTAAGCAGCGCATACGATAGAGGGGAGAAAAAAATTTAACATCCCAGTTCACAAGTTATTTTTATCTTAAAATAATTATTACCATATACTTTGCACATATTAGTTTACACACAGTCAAATCTAATAAGAACGGTTTGCTTCATACTAAAACGCCTGTTTTTAGCTCTTGTTTCCCTTACTTTTCTAGTGGTTTCTTTTATTTAAACCTTACCGCTCGCTGATCTGATCTAAAACGTAGAAAAGTTTAACATTCAAAAGTATGATTTCATTCAAAAAACGGTGAAATTGTCATTATTTTTTTCCAGATTGGGTGGAATTCCTGCCAAACATAAAGACGAGAATCTGCTCATCTTCTTAGGGATTATCGACATTCTTCAGTCTTACAGGTGAGCTCACAGCATTAACATGCACAAAAAACCATGCAGAAGACAAACTGTCTCATCATCCTTACTCAGCTGCTCATGGATCAATCATCCCTATGCAGCATTACAGAAACATTTTTAGACTTTTTAATACCTTAATCATTTTTTCAGATTCATTAAAATAGCCAGAGACATGTGACTCTTTTGTTGTTTGTGACTCGTTTCCTTGGCATTATTATTAGTTTATATTTTAGTTTATATGATTCTCAGGTTTTCATCCTGTTTTCCTGCTTCAGAAACATTTAAAGTTGTTTAAACACTCATTACTGGCTCGATAAACACAGGCTATATTATTTGTCATTTATTACTTAAAGCTGGAAAATCTAGCAAAATGGCATCTGTCCCCATCTCTCATGGCCAGACTGACACAGTCATGGCTGAGAGGTATGGCTGCAGCTCAGGGTGATAGTTCTGGACTTGGCTAAGGTGGCGATCCAAGTCCAAAAGTCCACAACTAAGTTAAATAGATGCATTACAGCAAACCCATCGGAAACATAGAAGCCATGTAAAAGATGGATTTGTAGCATGAAATGGATGGATGCAGCCTGTGGAGGAGTCGCCCCCTGCTGGCAACTCCTCTGTGAAAAGAAACCAGCTTGTAAAGACATGTATGGGAAAATTATGTTCAGCTTCTTTGATCTATGGCCTAAATGAGCACCTCCCTGTCGAGTTAATGGTCTTATTTAAGTCTAGAATGTGACTACAACGGCTGTGACAGTACATTGTATTAAAAAGATATTGGCCCCTGTACTTTCATGCAATACCACTTTGTACCACAAGATGGTGCTATCAGGACAACCTTTATTTAACCAGGCAAGTCCTTAAGAGCACATTCTTATTTATAATGGCAGCCCCTAGAAGAAATAGAGGCGTTTAAAATGACATCTAAAAAGCTAAACAGCAGCTTAGATGCGAAAATATAAGGTTAACCACTGCCCCCTGGTGGTGAAAAGTAAGAACAAAAACTACCATGAAACATCGGGGCTGTGCAGCACGACCTTGCTAACCAAGGGGTCACAGTGGCTCAATTTTTTTATATACAGTCTGTGGTCGAGAGCAGGCATAAATATTTACATAAGTAAAAATGTTACATACTGAACTCAATTGATTTTCAATTTTTAATCATTTTCAGGTTCGTCAAGAAGGTGGAACACTCCTGGAAGGCTCTTGTACATGATGGGGTTTGTAATACTTCTTACTTCTCTATACCTCCAGGCTGTTTTATCCCTTATGTATGCGGCTCCTCACGCGTGTGCTCTGTTTTCATTTCAGGACACGGTGTCAGTGCACAGGCCCGGTTTTTATGCAGACAGATTTCTGAAATTCATGGGCACGACTGTTTTCAAGAAGAGCCATCGTATGTCATGCTAACCTGCCACCATTGTGTTTCCTGCCTAAACGCAGCTTTTGTTTTAAATTCTTTCTCTGTGCGTTTAAGCTTTAAGAGGAGCATCTTCAAAGAGGAAGAAGAATTCCCTTTATGCAAAGTCAGTGTCCCAGGAGATTCTGTCCCCACTGAAGGAGAAGAAGGAGGAGAAGAAAGCCCAAAGCATGGACAACCTGGATGGAAACTGTAAGTTGTTTTTTTTTGTGCGTATCTTTGTTTCATTAGAAGCTTTGTTTGACTTGTTTGCTGATGGTGTGTTTGTTTTCAACAGTTTACAGTTCCTCCAAACAGCCGGATCTTCTACCCGAGTCTGCCGTTTCTTTAAAATCCACCAGAAAAGAGGAAGGAGACTATGAAAACAGGTACCTCACATGTACTGCTCTCGTATCAAAGTCCAGTTTTCAGAAGAGAAGTTGATGTTTTGATCTGAATCACCCTGACACTGACATGAAAGTGTGTAACCAAAATGCATTCATCAGTTCTTGACATTATATTTGTGTTTAGCCTGCACACATTTGAAGCCTTGAAATTTGGCCGTCGCCATCTTGTTATATTGGAGCCATAAAGGACCATATTTAGATGACAGGGTGGACGGCTATGTTATCAGGAGGCTGCTGAAAGAAGCTTCAGTTTATGGGGATCAACGTCCTTATGGAGCCAGCCATCAAGTGGACATTTGAGGAATTGTGTGTTTTTGGAGTTGCAGTTCATTTTCAGCTCTGAAGTTTGCTTCTTGTGGCTTGTGAGCTGCAGGTTTTTTCTGTTAAGACTTCCCTGCCACTGATGAAATGTTCCAAATAACTGTGTTTTTACTGTTTTCTAAAGAGCTAAAGTTACACCTTTCTTTTGATATTCATCAATATATTCTGGGAGGATCCTGAACGATGAGTGATGACGTAGACGTGAACTCGGCTCATACACACCTTTACATGAGATTAAATTGTATTTTTATGTTGCAGTGAAGACCGACGAGCCTCCAGTTCAACGATCGCTCTGGATGATCCACTGGCGCCCCTCAGCAGAAGCCAATCTGACTCTGAACTGGACGTCTACTTGGTATGCCATGTAATTTCAATTGCAGAGAATTAATGGCTTCTGTAATTCTATATTTAGCTTATTGTAAGAGTACAAGCAGCCCAGGCCCAGCATCGAAGACCAGTAAGCATTTAACAAGTCCTACATAATCCAGTCAGAGCCCTGCTGAATGAGGCTCAGACTCCTGAAAAGAAAGTGAACAAGATTATTTTTCAAGCTGTAGCTTTAACATCCATCTGTGGTTGTACACCCCTCACTCAGTACAGCATCAAACTGAATTATTTAGCTAGAGAACAGATCTCAGGCTACATTCACTAGTCACACAAGGGGGGGAGGAGGGTAAAAATATTCAGGGAGGTCCCGCTCAGATGTTTCTGTGTCCAGAAATGACAGTTTGAATGTTATCAGCCCATTGAATTGCTTGAATTGTTCCATTCATATCGCCTCATCTGTTTCATTCAGTCTTAGAAACAGAAAGTACACAGAGTATGTAGACATCTGGTGGTCATGCCAAGAAGTAACTGTAAAATCTCCAGTGGTAGATACCGTAGCAATTAATTAATACTTTTGGTGCCTAAAATAAACTCCCTGCTTAGGTTTATTTTATTTTGTGTGTTTAAGTTCAACCAAACTGCTCATAAAAATCAGTTTTTGCATAAAAGCTCCAAACGTTTCGACATATTCTCACATCTATATGGTGACACTTGAAACATTAATACATAATACTGGCACATGTCTTTCAAGACAGTACTTACCAAAGACCATAAAAGATAGAGCCACCCACGTCCACCCATATTTTAACCATGCATTTTGAAGCTTTTATACAAGTGTTTTGGTTGTAACCATGCCATGGCTGGCAAGCTGATAAACTGTATATTCAATTCAATGCAGTGTAATTCAGGTTTATTTATATAAAGCGACAAATCACACCAACACCTAAAGACACTTTATTAACACCAACAATCAAAAAACCCAATATGGTCAAGCACGCGGTGAAAGTGGGAAGCAAAAACTCCATCCCAACAGGAAGAAATCTCCAACAGAACCAGGCTGAGGGAGGGGCGGCCATCTGGTGCTGTTGGGGGTGAGTGGAGGAAGAGAGGACAAAAGACACTGTGGATGCATAGGTCTAAAGCACAGTCTCATATATCTTCCAAGAGACAGAATAATATAAAACTCAAACGTAACCTTCTTGGATGACCCATCCTTTACAGGACGTTCTATTATTTGTCTCATTTAAAAAAGGATCCAAAAGTTCAAGTATGTTCTAGAGGTTTAGTTTAGCAACAGCAGCCTTTGCCAGTAGCAAACTTGCATTTTAATGCTGCAACGTTGTGTGCTTTAAACATGAAGGTCTTTGGCCATGTTTGTGAAAAATCCCAGTTAAATGAGGTGATCTCTGAGCAAACTGTGGACGCCACCTTTTGGCCATTTAGTGGGCTCATGATGTTTAAATGGATGTCTGAAACTATAGGCTTCAACTAGGACTCATTAAGGGGCTCATTAGGACCCATTAAGACAACCTTATAAGACAAATGTCATGACAACAAGATCAACTCTGTTGTTGAGATATTATATTTGTCCTCATAAAATGATATAAAAGAAGCCATAGTTAATTAAAAAAAATCTTTCTCTCATAATTT
>VOQK01000449.1:11188-22078 GCA_015052645.1 Benitochromis conjunctus | reverse complement strand
AAGTTGATGAGCCAGTTTCTGCTCAGTTATAGCTGCATAAGATAAAAGCGACTGTTAGTCAGAAAAGCGGCTCATTCTGTCAGTCCATGACTTTTATTAAATACATCCAGCTCGGGGGCACCTTTGTAAAGAGGTTTAGTAATTAATGATGTATCCAGGTGATGTTGCCAAACTCACAGGGCAGAATCATGAGACTCATTATGGGGTTAGCCTTAGCATCACGTCTAGGAAACAGCACAATATCATAGTAACTGTCTCATCGGGTCATAATGCAATACTTTCTGATGTTTTCCCAAATATTTAATGATAAAGACATTATTACAACATCTTCAGCTAAACTTAGTGCTACTTAGAATGTTAGCATGCTAACATGCAAAACAAAGGCACTTAGCTTGAACAGAGGTGCTACCATTAGCACGCCATCAAACTTTATATAACAATAACAATTTGTGTAGCACTCAGAAATAAGTGTAGATTAAAAGCAATCCTGAGACATTAAAAGGAGCACTAAAACAAACTGAGAATGTAGACGCACACTTTACAGATGACTGACCAGCAGATAAATGGTTAATACAGGAAATCAACATGTTTGGGGAAATAATTAAAATGATTTTTGTGTTTGGTGGAAATCGGTGTTTCAGAATCACCCGGTAATGGAGGACTATTCCACGAGCGTTTGAATTTATTTTAGCCCTTTGTTCCAAATATGTTTTCTCTCCATAGCAGCTGACTGGAGCACATCAGCCACTCTGTCTGTCACTTTAAAGTCACAGCTGCCTACCTGGTGGCGTGTCACCTACGTGCACGCGAAGCACACTTTCAGACTTTGAACCTACAGCAAACAGCAGAAAGGACTGAGATCAAAACAACTCAGAGCAGGTGCTGAACCCGCTGGGGTCGAAGGTCAAATATCACTCAAGAACAGCTATTAGCAAAGAGGGGCGAAGAGGCCAAAAGTTAACAGTTCTCCCCGACTCCTCCCTGTGTCTGGTCTCTACATTAACAGTCCGGCAGCGTCCTTCCTGCTTTTACGCTGACCAGCTCAGCCGTTTCTATGGCAACACAACGACCTCTGCCTGTGTGTGTGTGTGCTGACTCATAGTACTGACCAACCTCCCTCTCCCTCCATCCAACCCAACACAATCCTTCCTTCTATGGGAAGCTCTGCCCTTTGAATGAGGAGATGTGTTTATATAAGCTCTGAGCTAAACGACTTACATGTTACCATCGATGCAGCCGAAGCCTTCCAGTTTTAGTTTCACACTAAAATCGTGTTGAATACATTTATACGAATTTATCAAATACGAGATGAGTAAAGTACTTTTTATTTTATTTGAAGTTCAAATACTTGGTTACAATCCAGAACAAATAGTAATATTGATGAATGGACGTGCCCAGAATGAATTTAGGACAACAAAAAGATTTCAAGCCAGGACTATAATCGCCTTCCTCGATGTGCACAAATGTCTTCTGTGTGTGTGTTGTTGTTGTTGTTGTGTTCTTGCGTATCTCTGTGCCAGCAGCCCAAGTGTCATATCACGGCGCCTATCAGCTGTTTAAAGGAGAACACAAACTGTTCTCACAAGCAGCACTTCATTCATATCTGCACTTTGATTCATGATCTGCTCTACAAGCTTACAGGCTGTGCAAAAGGCTCCTATGGCACATTTAGTGTGTCTTAAATCCAGAAACTATACCGTGCTTCATTTGAAGTGATTGTGGGAACGTTCTGCAGCTTTTTTTAATAGACCCACTCATTAACAGCTGCAGCAGTTTTCTGAGGGTCGGCTTTGGTGAGAAAAGACGCAGGAGTCAAGACATCGGAAAAGGGACTGTGTTTGGTTTCAAATGTCCAAACCTGGCTTGTTGCGAGAGAGGCAAGACACAACAGGCTAACGGTTTGGAGAATCTCTCCAGGAGAGTCGAGTGGAGTTTCCAGACATGCAGAGAAACAGGGTGGTCTGAAGACGTCTGTTTGACGTCATCCAGAAAGCTGTAATTGGCCAGTAAAATATGAGCGAGTACGAGACTATCCTGATAGATTACTCTGTCATTAAAGCATTGTTTGTGCTTCTTAAATCAGTCTGCTGACGTGGCTCCAAATCTGGACTTTTCTGGGTCGGGATTGCAGGGGTAGCAGTCTGACACCCAGACCTCCCCCACCCTGGCAACCACCTCCAGCTCTTCTTGGTTGGAGCTCTAGGTCTTCCAAGAAACATATTTCTATAAGGATCTGGGAACTCCTTCCAAAACACATCAACATGCCTGAAAACAATTTAGATAGCAGGCGTCCAGGAGGCCGATGCTCTGCTGTCGTTAGGAACAGGGCATGAAACACATACTGTTGATTTAGTTTATTGTCTCATATTTTCTTCCAAATTTGAATAATATTTGATATTATGGGAAAAAACAGTCAGATAGCAAAGGTGGAGAAGGAAAAAAAATGGGTCTTTGTTTTCTATTTTACATTTTTTTGTCCATCTCAGGGATCATTTACATCAGCCACCAAAGCCCTGGAAACACTGGTCTGTAGACTGGAAATGAAATTTTCTCCTCGAGTTATTGGGGTGAAAAGAAAAATATTAAACTCTTTCACCCACAATAGCAACCAGACCATCGGCCCCATTCATTCAGCTTTCAGCTTAACAGATGAAATCCATGAAATTGACACACACGATGAACCCAAATCTGGTTTCCATCCCACTGGACCTGTTAATGTTCACACTCAATAATCAGCTCGCTCACTTCATTAAACCATAGGCGATTCAGAACAGGTGTTTTTAATCAATAGCATGTGTTCCTGTAGTTTGACTGACAGCAGACTTCCTGTTTCTCTGCGATCCAGCTCACTGTCAGGGAAAGAAACTGTAATGGCAGTCATTAGGCGGGCAGCTAGCAGCTTTTTCTCCCCCAGAAAATTACTGTAATTTCATGGCAGCGGCTAAAATATCATCAGGCTGGGACAGAGTGCCTGTCATCAGTCAGGTTCAGCTGGGAGGAAGGCAAGGTTACGGATACTGCCACTGTACTCGCACGTTACTTCAGCTGCACACTTTCATTTGCCAAAACACTCATGGAAAATAATCACAGCTCTTTTTCACGATTTTAAAGTTGCGCTGCTTTTTTGTGGTTGATTCTCTAGAAGACTTTTATAAATAAACTCAGGATCTTTACTCGTCCATGCATGAACGCTCCAGAGATGTTAGGACCCAGTTCATGTAAAACCAGTAGGTGCTGTAAGTCTTTATGAGTCTTTCCCCTATAAAGATCACGTCTGATGACCTCCCCCGTACCCTTAGAGGAGTTTTGATGTGTCAGTCTTTATCAGTAAAGACATGGTTTAAGAACCATTAGAATAGCTCCCACTATTAAGCTGTATCGGCAAAGATCACCCACACTAACGTCTGATGCTCATTGAGTCATTTTATTCTGGAAATAGGACAGAAACTGAAGAAACAGAAGCTCAGAAAAGAGAAACAAAGGTTCCCCCCCAAACGTTGTTCGGTGGGGGAAAGAGTAATTTAGCAATTTAGTTACACAAATAAGTTGGACGACATCAAGTACATAAAATTCCACCTTGGGTCTTAATACGAACTAATTTTAATATTTTACAATAAAACCAAAGAAATCAGAATAAATATGTCATCACTGCATGGAAAGGTTCAGGCGTTTCCTTCAATTTGTCACTTGTCTATATTCTTCCTAATGATTTATTACTGCCTGCTCATTGTTGTGAGCATGATGTTTTGACGTTCCTACCCAGGAAGGTTGTGTGTATTCACTGATCAGCTACTCGCAGTGTTTATAGTGGTGAAGGTGCGGGTCCAGGACGGTGGGGGAGTTTCATCACAAAGGGCCTTTGTAACACTGACGCACAAACAGCCACACAACACACACATTCCTAAGGCGTGGGTGTCTGTCAGCGCAAAGTAATCCTCTCAGCTCGTGTGTGTGTGTGTGTGTGTGTGTGTGTGTGTGTGTCTGACAGGTAGAAAACACCTCACTCCTCAAATTACATCAAATTATTGGATTCAGGCAGACACCCAGCTCCAGCTCTCCTTGAAATAACTGCTTTAAACAGTTCCCACTCTGTTCAGGTGGCAGGAGATTCTCACCTGAACGTTTCTCTCAGGTGTTTACAGGACACATTAAATGAGTCTGAGGTGCTGCTGGAGAGTCGCCTCCTCCACTTTACGAGGAACAGAACTGTTCATCTTGTTTAAAATTCAAAATACTGGTCCAGTTATTTGTGCCATGGGGTTTGGATACCTGTAAGTATCACTACATTCAACTCAAATCTTTAAAGTAGCAAAAGCGTCTGTCTAAAAAAAACCCAGCAAAACAGCCCGAGAGCTAAAGGCTGTAGGAACAACAAGCCAGCAGTCAGACTCTACTAATAATATAATAATTACACTATCAAATCTTATAATGACTCAGAAATTTAAGATTCAACAAGTTTATTATCATACACACCGCAAAACACAAGTGGTTTCACAGAGCAATGAAATTCTTACTTTCCCTTCACACAACTAAATAAACAACGATGTAAAATAAGAATAAACTGAACTCGGAGCATAGAAAATAATAAAGCAAGCAAAACAAGTGCTTATGTAGCACTTGTAGCTTATGTGTGGGTGTAGTCAGTGTAAGCAGTTGCAACACTACCACAGATGTAATATATACAGAATATGTCATATTGGAATTGTTTATATTGTATGAAGTTGTATATAAATGTACAAAATTGCAAATTTACAGGTCAAAGATATTCACAGAGTTAGAGCGTACTCAAAGTGCTGTGAAGTTTTAGCAGCACGCCACATTAGCTTTGAAGTCATGATGCACAACAGCAACTTCAGTTTGTCCTGCTGTACCTCAGATATCTGAAAATATACAGTACAAATATACAATCACAAACACGCTCTGCATCATCAACACCACTCATTTGGTTTGAGCTAACCTAGCATGGTGGCTAGCTAGCTTGCTAACTCCATGGTTTTAGGCACAACCATGTAATGATATTTACTTCATAGATTCATGTTCTCCTTATGATTAATGATATGTCTGGGGACTTCCTGTCTACAACCAGCTAGCATTAGAAAATGTTAGCGTGCTAAAACGTGAAAACAAAAAGGTGAACGTGATGAACAAAACAGCTGCTGACCGTCATTATTCAGCATATATTTCCCATTTCAGCTGTCAGAGCTTCACAGAGCTGCTGTTTTCACATCCATACACCATGTAAGGAACATAAAGTGGGTTGGGGTTCAAATTTAAGATGAAACCAATAAAATAAAAGTAATTTTGAAAAAGCCAGATAATTTTCTTCTATCTTAGTGTATAAGGAAAGCACAGGAATTCAAATCTTTAAGAGAGTTATTAAATAAATGATTAAAATAGAGTGATGGTGTAAAAAAACTCGTCGTTTCCTGCCAAAAGCTCGTTTTGAGAGCCAAAGGACGGCTCAGGATCCAGTCACAGGAGCCGTTTGGCCAATTTAAAAGCAGCACTGACACAATGAGGACTATACAACAATAAGCAGCAACATTTTCAACCACTTCAACCACAGTTCATGCTTCAGTGGACGCCACCAGAACGTTCCTGCTTGCTCTCAGTGTAGAAGAAGAAGAAGAGGGCAGGAGTGAAATCATCTTTAGAAAACATAAAATCATCTTCGCCTTTTCAGACGTGCCAGTTTATTTTAAACAATCCACAGAGAGCCGAGAGATCCGTGAAGGAACTCTTATTCAGCCTCTCTCTCAATCTCTGTCTATCTCGGTCGCCCCCTCAGGGCTGTGATTGTGTTCGAGCCACTGAGACGACTCAATACAAAGATCAGTGTGTGTGTGTGTGTGTTTTACTTTCATGTGGCGCCAGAAATCAAAAACACAAGAAACATTATTGTGTTATTGTGTTATTGTGTGTTCAGTGCATTTATATAGATTTCTATATATATATATATACACGTGTGTGTGTGTCTGTGCATGTGTGTGTGTGTGTGTGTGATGTCTTGCCACCTGCTCCAACAACACAAGTGAAGTGGAATGGAAACCTGCCTCAGGGTTTACACACACACGCACACACACGCACGAACAAAACAGGCGACAGTAGATGGAAGCATGACGAGAGGAGGGGGAGTGTGGGCCCAGTAAAGAGGAAAAAATGAGGAGGTGGAGGAGATGATGAAGCTGAGTGCAAAACACGCACAGACACACTCAAACCTCACACAGGCATACACTCACTCCACATATCAGCATGTATGTTAGTGTTATGTTTGTGAGTGTGTGTAGCTTGGCTGGTAGCAGGTGGTATGACTGATGTGCACCACATAAATACACATGCGTGCACATACACACCTGTAGGCAGGGTCAGAGGTCAGATGCTGTACAGCTGCTCTGCACACCGGGCTGCTGAACTCTATCTGTCTGCAGGAAAGCACACACACACACACACACAACATGGCTGCTTATTGTTATCATCATCAGCAGCAGTGGCAGCAGCTTAGATGCTGCCTGCAGTGTGACTGTTGTCTTGTGTTGTATGGTAGGATAACACAAATGCAAAAACATGGGCAGAGCTTGGTTTGGTTCACGTGTTGCTGATGGTGATCTTGACGTGGACTCACACTGACACAACAAAGCTGAAGCCTGCTTCGTTTGGAGCAGATTTCAGCCGGCACGACTGGACATTTGTCATAAATAACAAGAAGTTTTGTCATTCTTTTCTTTGGTGAGGGACACTTTGACAAAAGTCAGCTTTCCAAGCAGAACCGAAATCCAAATTGGCAGAAGAAAATGCAAATGAATGCATTTTTTCATCCACTACTGTCATGCGAATAGCACAACTGAATTCTCCAGTTGTTGCCAATAAGCCAGCGTAAAAGAAGAAGAAGAAGACCGAGCAGATTCATTAACAGAACTGCAGTCAAAGCTCAAACGATGGAAAAACACGACTTCCACTATTTTTTCTGTCTTAATTGGAATGAGTTCACCTCTGTGAAAAACTGAACGCACGCTGGCTTTAATTTAAAAAATGCAATTGACGAGATTATTGGCGTGACAAGCGATCTAAAAGAGGAATAAATATTTTGACATGTGATTTCGCATATCTAAGAGCGACAGAGCATCGGGATCAGGAGGTACGGTAGCAGTAGCATCACTACTGCGTAGCTGCCAAAGTAAGAGTAACAGTAGTATCAGTATCAGTAGTCACAGTAGTAGTATCGGGATCAGTATTTTCAGGAACGTAGTGCAGTAATTGGCAGCAGATGCTAAGTGACAATCAGGACTGTCAGCAGCGAGTCTCTGGAGAGTTGTGTTAGAGAGAGAGTGCAGCTCAATGTGTTAAAGGACCTTCTGCCAAGTGTACAGTCACAGGCAGTCACCGCGGCAACCGCCTCCGTCTGCATCCTGACTGACAGGTGACGATGAGGGAAGTGACAGCTACCGGAGCGAGCGAGAGAGAGAGACAAACATGACTTCATCAATCAGGAAATAACACATAATCACCAGCAGCCCTTTGCTTCCTCTTGTTATTTGATTATAATACCATTCTCCAACAGTAATTGATCATTACACAGAGGCTGCGGTCCGCCCTGTTGCCTTCATTTGTGTTGAACTTCCTGTTTGGTGTTTACTTCCTGCAGCTCTCTCTCCCCGTCTGTCAAATAGCAGCCTCATTGTTTGACCTGACAAACAAGAAGGAGAAGCAGCAGAATGGGTGAGCTGAGCTGCATCCTCCATCGCTGTCTGTCCGCTCGCCGTTCATCTTCTCGCTCTGATCCGAGCACAAACAGCAGAAACACATTCACTGTTTACACTGATGGCTGCGCGTCACAGTGCAGAGCTGCAGGTACGGCATGTTTGAAAGTAGGAAAGTAGTACAGATTTCCCAGTGTCGAAGAACAACAAGAAAATAAAACTTTGTTTTTCGGAGTTCTCCAAAACACAATCCATCGACTACACCCACGTTTAACCCGTGTGCTAGCGAAGCACTCAGGAGTAGGTTGCATTTTAGCCACATGCTAAGCAAGTATAGTTCTAGAAACTAGAAGGTGTTAGCTTTGAGAACAAGTGTCTTACAGGCAATTTAGCTTTCACGTTTTATTTGGGCTTTTATTGCAAATGCTAGGTGTTGAACTCTAACCTCCTAACAGTCACCGGGTGGTGGGTAAAAGTACCAGTTTACAAATGTTGTAATAGGATGGACTGATGATTATTTTCATTATTTCATATCATGCATAAAACGTTGCGCTGTCACTTATCTAGATGAAATGTGCCCAACGTTTCACATAATGATGTTTTCTAATAAACTGTACAGACAGAGCCCAGCCTGACAAACCGATGCACAGGCCTGAAACTGCTCACTTACAACAACAGAAACGAGGGTGAACCGACCCTAGTAGGTGATAAGTTGGCCAATCAGGAGAAGGTGGGCTTTTAAGGAGGCAGGAGCTGAGGCTGCTTTTTGAGACACGGGATGAGCTGATGGACCAGGATGATATAAAGCTGTAGAGTTACTCGAGTAAAGTCCTAGAATAAAAATAGACCTGGAAATGAGGAGAACTGGTTCACTTTAAAACCCTCAAAGCCTGCATGGAGGTTTTTGAGGGTTTTATGTGTCTGTCTTCAGGTGTTACAGCACCAGAAATGAGCTGTAGCTAAAGCTAACATGTAGCCTTCACTAGCCCAGTGCTGTTCCTGTTTTTTCATGCCTACATGCATGTTTTACACCGAGACAGCATCTGAACTGAGTCTGTTGGTAGTGAGAAGTTTCCTTTGATCCTCATCTCTGCTCTTCATCACATTCAGTCCACATTGTAATCCTCATCTTCGTCTCAATCATCCTCATCCTCTGCCTCTGTACACACTTTTACACTTTGCAGACTTCAGGTTTAAAGACTGTTTTTAGCTTTCTGCTACTACTTTATGTCTTCTCCTCCCTACACACACACACACACACACACACACACACACTCATATACAGATACACACACATCTCTGCCAGTCATAAAATCCCTGGACCCTGCAGGGCAGAGCGTGACGAGGGCAGAGGGCGGCTTGGCTGTGTGCGTGTGTGTGTGTGTGTGTGTGTTGGTTAACTGCTTCAGCACTGAGGCAGAAAATGACGCAGTGGTCGACTGAGCTCAGAGAGGTTTTATAGAGCAGAGGGGTTTCCATACTTGTTGGCAAAATACTTCTCGTTCATCCTTCCTCTCGTTTTTCTCCTGCTTGTCCTCTCTCACTCTTTATTCAACATCTCCCCTCTTTGTCTTTCCTTTCTCTTTCACCCTGCTACTGGTTTATTCCTTCACCTCCCTCGCCTTCGTCCACCTTTTCTCATTTCTCGGCGCCTCTTTTTTCCTTTTCTTTCACTTTTCTCCGCCCTTGTTTCCCTCCTTATTACCGTTCTATACTTCGTTTTTCTTCCCGTTTTCTTTTTCCATGCACATTTCTTCTTTTCATTTATTTCCTTCCTTCCTATTTTTTCCCCTGTTTTTCATCCTTTCCTTCCTTTCCTATCTCCTCACCATTTTCTTCTTACTCTCCATTTCTGCCTCGCCTAAACTTCCCTTCTCTTTCCTTCCTTCTCTCTCGTCGTCCCTCTGTCTCCTCTTTTTTTATTTAGTATGACCACCTCGTACTTCACCTTGAATCACCTCTCCTTCCTCTGCTCAGACTGTGGAGAGGAGATAAGAGAAGCAGAGAGAGGGAGGGAGATGTTGTCGTTCTTTTACTCGGCATTTTCTCTCCATATCATCTGAAGTGTCTGTTTGGATAGGAAACACTCGTCTCCTCTCTCCTTCCCCCTCTTTCTCTCTCTTTATCTCTCTCTCTCATCACCTCTCTGCGTTTATCTCATCCACATTCTTCATCCATTCACTTTGCTTTTGCTTCCTCTTCTTCCTCGGCTTCTTCCTCTTCCTGGTTGCATTTTGTTACCTGTCAGCAGGATGCAAGGAGTCCTCAGTGTTTTAATCATGGCCACCAGTTTGGATTATTTGAACTTTTGTTCTGTGAAATTATTCCTGTTTTTAGCAGTTTGTTCAAATAATTAGACCCTAAATGCTCTAAAAAACATAATTAGTGGTTTAGTGGACTATTAAAGACCAGCAAAAACAAATCAAAAGGAGTTTCTCTGTCGCACTCTTTAAGCCATCGGCTATCCCAGAAAGCCTGATCCAATTTTCCCCGACCTGAAGCGCCGTCCGCCTGTCTGCTGTTTGTAGAGCGCTGCAAACTCCTCCCATCCACACGTCCTCTCTCCTCGTTATGTTCCTGGCATTGTTTCACACAACTTCACTTCCCTAAAATAACTTCCTTAAATTAATTTAAAAACTGCAACAATCATCACATTGTAGAAATAACTTCCTCGTCTATGTCACCTGACAGCAGTAAAAGAAAGAAGAGAAGCTGTCACGCACAACATTTTGTGGACACATCTATCCACCTCGAGCTCCTCCGACTTCCCTGAAACAGCTGTGCAATATCGACTCGTGTAATAAGCCTGTGTTTGGTTTAGCTAAATCTAATGAAGCAGCAGATTGAATGGGCTGACACGGTCAGTAATTATATACAGGTTGGCTATAACGAACGCACAGTTTCTTATCAGCATGAATGCAACATTGACCACAGGGGTGGGTTTGGTTGTGAGGAGTAATGTGTGTGCAGTACACACGTCTCAGTTTGATTTAAACACAATAGCTTTTTTATTGTTCATCCGTATTTCACGTGAGAGCTCAGCTCGTAGATCTTGGCTCAAGTATTTAAGGAGGGTCCAGTGAGGCCCTCAACTGCAGCCTGGTGTGTGTGTGTGTGTGTGTGTGTGTGTGTGTGTGTGTGTGTGTATGCATGTATGTATATATAAATGAAAAGAAGATCAGTGTGTTTTTCG
>VOQK01000447.1:8149-21045 GCA_015052645.1 Benitochromis conjunctus | reverse complement strand
CCTCGGCAGTGAAACGGGCATCCACATTCACTTGCAGCATCTGACTTATCAGCATCTGAGGACCAGATCATGCAACAGTTACCAGTCTGCACTACACTGACTCACTGTGATGCTTACTAGGTCACTCTGCATGTATTTCATGCTATGTGCCACTGCTTTATGTGGTTTCTCTTTTCACTTTGTCCTGCTGAAGAGCCTCTAAATTTTGAGATGGTTAAAATATTATCTGGAAAATTTAATTTTGTGCTTCCTCAACCCACCAAATAAGAGATCAACCCACTGAAACTTCACAGAAACATGAAGAACAGAAGAACATGAGCAGAAACTCAGAAACCATCTTTATCAGTCTGAGAACAAACACATTGTACACTTTATTTTATTTTGTTTTATTGAACAAAAATGCAGGACTTTAGTCAATGTTTGTTGAAGCTACAAGATAATCGTGTTTGTTCTTGAGCTGATGTTGGATACCAAACAATATCTTTACTGTTTACAAAGTTCATGAATGGTACCTTTGCCGGCAGGCTGATTGTGTCCCAGTCTGGAGATGGAAACTCCAGCTTCCCTCTGAGGATCTGATCAAACAGCTCCTCCTGAACATTATTCTCACTGAGGAAGAGCAAGAATCAGGAAAAGCAAAACAATACAAAAGATGACACCGCATTAATACAACAAATAAAATAATTAACATGTGCATGACTGGATAAACAACAACCTTATATTAACTCACCTTCTGAAAGGAGGAAATCCACACAGCAGGATGTAGGTGATCACTCCTGCTGCCCAGATGTCCACCTTTAGACCATAACTGCACACGTACACAAACACAACAGTGTAATACAAGTGACTGTATAAAATGAGCATAAATGAGTGTCTATAAGAAAAGGCAAGAAGTTTTTTTTTCTTTACAAGCAAAAAAACCCAAAATATATATTGATACATTTTTGACTTTAGTTATACTGCATGTTGGAAAAAGCACTATTTTTTAAAGCAGCAGGATACAAATCACTGTTCTTTTAGAGGCATTTATTTTAGTTAATTCTATTCTGTTAAACAAAAAACATTCTGCGTTACATCAAAAGCCAGCCTTTGACCAAGTCTGTCACACCGACAATTTTAAATTGGTTATTCATTTGGATCTGCTCTTTTACATATTTTATTAATGCTGCTGTAGAAATCAGACAGAAAACAAGAGTCTTTAAATGTGCTCTTCATGTGCACGGATTAATTTCTAGTGTTTTTCTGCCTAACAGTCTAATATTCCTGATTTCAACCATCTGTCCCTTATCAACTTCAGGAAAGGAGATTAGCAAAAATTTGGGGTTTCGTGACCTCTCTTACCCGGTCTCAGCGATGATCTCTGGGGCGACGTACGTCGGTGTGCCACACACAGTGTACAGCGGTCCTTCCACCACTGTCGCCAAACCAAAATCGCCCAGCTTCAATGACTTAGTGCCGTCTGGATATTCACAAACCTGCGGGATACAAATAGACGACATTTTCCTAAGGTGCACACAAAGACTGCAAACAGAGAAGGTAAACAGCTCCACAGGCTTATTTTATGAACCTGGTAATCCAAATAAACCAGGAAGTCAACAGAAGTAATAATTACTCAGCATCAACCTATAGTCAACAATAATAATTTTTTTAAAGAACGAATACTAGAAAAAATTTACTTTAAATGAACTACTTACAAAGTTTTGACACATATTTTATCTTCAATTTACATTCAAAGTATTCAAAAAAGTAAAAACATCACTCATTAAAACGTGTCATGAACTTACACTGCTCTTAATTTTAAGTTTGCCTTACCTATGTTAGGTAATCTTTTTAAAAAGCATTACATTTGTCCATCAGTAAACGTAAAATAAACATCGGAGAGGTGCATTGTTTGTGGACTACAGTTTACATGATTTAAAATACAAGAAATTGTCAAAATAAAAGTGCCACAATTATTTTTCTTTCATCTTTTCTTCCTCAAAAAACTTAACTGCAAAATAAAATTCAAGTATGTATGCGTGTTCGTACCAGCAGGTTCTCTGGTTTGATGTCTCGGTGTACGATGTTCATCCGGTGCAGGTACTTAATGGCTCCGGCCAGGTTGAACACCATGGCGCTGGCGTCTCGCTCACTGTACTTTGTAGAGGAAGTGATGGCGTCAAACAGATCTCCACCCTGAACAGACAAAGGCATGAAAATGATACACTTGTTGTATTTAATAAACAGAATAAGAACACTGGAGTACTTTTATGCCGATTGAAAAGTTCTTTGGTTTCTTTATTTGTCTACATGAAAAACAGAGGCAGCAACAGAAGCTGAAAGCTAAAAATATTCAGTCCATTGTTTTTGCTTAAATCAGCAGCTGAAATTTTCTAATGCAATAAATCTTTCTGGAAAAAAGATGAAGAAGAGGAGGAACCTTGACGAGCTCCATGACCAGGAACAGCTGAGTGGGCGTTTCGTCCACCTCGATTAACTGGATGATGCTCGGATGTCGAACCCTCCTCAGGACCGCCACCTCGTTTTCTATCAGGTGCTCCTGTTTACACACATGCAGATGTTTGGTGTTTTCATCAATTCAGAGGACTTTACATCAACTCAGGATCAGTCAGGGATCGGTGAGTGTTACCTTCCCACAGCAGCGAGCTTTATCTATGATCTTCAGAGCGTACTCCTGTCCTGTCGACCTGTCAGTCAAACAAAGATAAAATATTACAGAGTCACAAACCTCCTGAATCCCAATGTTGAGGTGCTGCACTCAGAGGGCCACACCAAGCCTCTGTCACACACAAGATAATACACGAAATCTGTCTATGTTTGTTTCTTTGACCACAAACTTCTCCAAGACCATCAGAAGCTCAGCAGCCAAACCTGGCACACAGGTATATCTTTGTCCCTTAAGGTTCTTATCTATAACACATCATGTTTCCTAGCAACCATTTGGCATTAATGCACCTATAACACCTTATACCTTATAAAAGCATTGTATTGTTTTTAATTCATAGATAATAACAACTAATTTATATCCACAAAACTTTAATTATGCATGATATGTTGTAACAGCATCATGTTGCCTGGGAACCATCTAGCAACGGGCTAACATGAGGCATTTTTTGTATATAAACTCCACCTACCACCTCTAGTTTTTGACTTTTCTCAGTGTGATTAAGTATATCAGTTTGCCAACAGCACACACTGGCACCTCACAGCACTGTAGCATGTGCATTTACAGAGTTATTTTATTGTTATTTACCTCTCCACACACTCCTTCACCACAGCAAAGTTTCCATCTCCGATCACCTTCCCAACCTTGTACTTCTCGTTGATGGTGGAGGAAGAAACGGTTCGATTGCCGTTCACTGTGAAAAGAAGACTTTTCAAATCACCATCACTGACTTCCTAAAGTCTGAACACACAACCTCTGAGTTAACCTGCGAGTTTCAGAGTTTGACAGCTTCCTTGAAAGCATCACCTCGGAAAATCTGCTTTAAAATCCACAGAGTCACAGATCTGCTGTCATCTTTACCCCCATCTAAGCCACTGAGCCTTTTCTGCTACAGAAGTTTTCAATCTTTATTTGGTCTTTTGACTTTCAAACACTCGTGCGACCCTCAGAGTGCAAGCCAGGAAGCATGCACTGATCCCAGAGGGTCAATGCTTTCAGAGAGGTTCTCAGCCACCATGTGTCCTTTTATCAAGAAGCTGTTTTTAAATAATTCACTTTGAAATTCAGCCTAAAGCCTTTCAGGTCTTTCAAACAGGCGTCAAACTCACTCAACTTCTGTGTCATGTAGGTTTTTTTGCAAAGTTGGATCTGTTACCAAGAAGTTCATATTTCAGGGTCACTGACTTCAGATATTACACTCACAAATTACAGACTTGATTAACAAGAAAAAACACACACACACACCTTCACATTCTGCAGTGTCATCTGGCTGTTCGGCCTCCCCATTTACATCAGTGGAGGAAGCACGGCGAGGTGAGATCTGAAGACAAATGAAAGAATGAACCATTTTTAAATGTTTTTTTATTGCAAACAAAAACTACAAATAAAAACAATAATTCATCAACCATCTGATCATTGTGACCTTGAGGCTGCGTCGAGTCCCGGGGCTGGTGGGGGATGGGCTAGACCTGGATGATTTTCCAGAGGCCTCATTAGCTGAAAAGCAAGAAGGAAGTGATCACAAATAATTGTGTACACATACCTGTGGATTACTATACAGGTTTGAAGATAGTGATGAAGAAGCATATGGCGGAAGAAACAGATGGTTAAATGTGCTAAGAAATGATTAATGTACTTCATCCTTATTTTAAAACTGAGAGTGCACATTTTCTGCAGTTTAAACCTGGTCCCTTGTGAAAAAAATGTAGAGAGAGAGCACTGACAGATGTTCATTACTTCCATGTAAACAGGGACAGCTAATAGCTAATTCAGCACATTTTTAACCAGTTTGGAACGATCTCGCTTTGTAGCCCTTGATGTAACTAAATGAATCCATTGCAATACTAATCTAAATCCCTGAAAACCAAAGGCTACAGGAGTCTGCCAGCCACATCTCTGTGTGACTATCAATACTAAATAAGACTTATCTACCACAGATGCCTTAAATCCTTAAATAAAAGCAGCAGAAATCACTTACCACACATGCTCTGCCCATTTGTGGGTGTCGACAGTGCGCCAAGAACTGGCATACAGCCTGCTGTGCAAATTTCACCCCTAATTTCTTCATATTTTACTAGAAAAATGGGAACTATGTGCAGGGATTCATTGAAACATTAACATCATCACAGCCTGAACTCTCTTAAACAGCTGTCTTGGAATTTCTTTAAGTAGTCTTCAGGAATAGTCTCCAGGCTTCTTGAAGGACATTTTTCAAAGCTCTTCTTTGGATGTTTCTGCCTTTTGCTTTGTTTTCTGTCAAGATGATCCCAAACTGCTTCATTAATGTTGAGGTTCGAGCTCTGGGGAGGCCAATCCATGACTGTGTATTTTTATCCATGTATGCTTTGACTACATTGGCAGTGTGTTTGGGATCACTGTTGTACTGAAGTATGAATTTACTGTTAATCAGATCTTTGCCAGGTGGTATTTCATGGTGGTATAAAATGTAACAGTACTTTCTGTGTCCATTATTCCATTAATTTTGACAAGATCTCCAACACCACTGGCAAAAATGCAGCACCAATCCACGCCAGATCCTTCACCGCGTTTTACAGAGGGCTGCAAACACTGTGCATATTAACAACGATTTGATTTAAAAAATTTAAATTAGGACTTGTTGTCGGCGATTTTCAGTCCAGTTCTTTTTCAGTATGGCATACCTCTGAATCTATTCTATTCTGATGAGGTTTCAGTGAGTACTAGACAATCAGCTGAAGGACCAGATGCGTCTCCTTCGCGTGTTTGCTGGATTTTCTTTTTAGTTCTTAAGGACATGACTTTCAGATACTCTGTTTTGCTTTTTTTCCTTTTGTCCTCCACAGCGTATTGTATAAAGCTCTGTGAGTGGAAAAGTGCATTTTAAGGATGCGCTGCACACCGAGCTGAGATATGGCAAGTTTTTTGGCTAACAGCTCTTTGGGAATCACTTTGTTGGTGCAAAAATTTTATTTTATACAATGTTTGAGATCTTTCAGAGATTCGAGTAAAGACATAGGAATAAGTGATGTATTTTGTTGTTTTTGTGACAGGTTGTTACAGCAAAGTGCCCAAAGATACATTACAATTACAAACAAATTACAAGAAAGTCTGGCTACTTGGAAACAAAATCTAATGGACGATGGATGGCTCAAGTGTTTTACACAGTACTGCAAGTGCCTAAACCTGGAAATGAATTTCAGTGCAAACTTTAATTTGAGTGAGAGAGCACAATGTGAATAAAGGGTTACAGTTCAGATGCCCAAGGTTGAGAAACAAGGACTTTTAGTAACCCTTGGAAGATGGAAGGAGTGTGTATGTAGTTTTGTTTTTTTTGTTTTTTTTTTACATAAACCAGACAAAAACTTCTCGTTATATCTTTCTACTGATACTTATTAGCGGTGGTTTTCTTATTGCTTCAGACCTGGACCAGGTGACTTTGTCCTGGACGGACCTTTGGGTGGAGTCCTAGAGGAGGAGAAGCCGGAACTGCTGGGGGTCTTGGTTGTTTTCTGAGGGGCGGAAGAGCGAGGCACCTTGGCCCTGCAATCTGGATAGAAAGAAAAGGGTTGTATAAAAGTGAGAGCTACACTTTCTTTCAGTGGTTACAGGATTGTGTTATGAGCACGTTTTTTTGATGGTTTTCATATTTGTATTTGCACATGTAAATGTAACTGAATAAACCCTCCCCCAGTTTTGTGAATCTTCTTATTTCTTTATATGATTTAAATAATTTGTTGTTCTCTAACAAGAAAAGAAAAACAATCTACAAAACAATACAAAGATGGGTGTGTGTCTGTGTTACCATTCACAAAGGCCGGTGTTTTCCCGCTGTGTGTGAGCACAAAGTCGTCCTGAGCGTAGCGGAACTTCTCTGGACCGCAGGCCATGAACACATCGTCATCCCCGAAAAAATCCTGCAAACAGGTCAGCTGAACACACACAAAGAGAAGCACACGCTGTGATTCATCAGATTTTAGGAAAAGCTGCAGTGGCATATGTGTGTGTGTGCATGTGTGTGTGTGTGTGTGTGTGTGAAAGCGAGACAGAGCAGATGACAGATGGGAAATTTTGAATCATGTTTACAGCTGGCAATGCTTCAATAGGCTCTGACACACACACGCACGCATGCACGCACGCACGCACGCACGCACGCACGCACGCACGCACGCACAGTGTGCTGTCTAAGGAAGTGTTTTGAGGATTAAATAGAAATTGCACATCAAACTGTCCGAGATTCAGAGAGAGGGAGGTGCGAGAGAACAAAGAGTGGGAGAAGAAAAAGATGAAGAAAAGAAGAATGAACAAAGGTATAGGAACAGTTATTATAGATGAGAGGTTTACAGTTAAGGCTCAGTCGTCAAAGCAAAATTCATCCATGTTTCCTCACACAAACGCTGAGACTGCTCACAGGGCTGGTTGGAATATGAAAAGATCCACCAACATCCCAGTTTTTGACACAAGTGACTGCTACATTTTAATCATCCCACACAGCCGCTCAGTGTGACTGCAAACAAATTTGATTTTAGCTAATTAGCTCTTTAAGTTGTTCCAGTTTATTCATTAGGGACATTAAATCATTACGTCCTGACTCAGAGCTGTGAAGGATTCCTCTATGGTATAGATGAATTTTTCCTCCTACAGCAGAGCTTCCTCCATTTCAGACTCTGGCCAGCGCTCTCTAAATGGCTCGCTATTGACCGACTGCACAAATGACTGATTTAGTGAAAAAGGCAAATAGTCAAGTATTGAGAATTAGCTTATAGTCATCGTTTCTTGGAATTTGGTCATAGTTTCAAATGCTGATGTAAAGAGCACATAAGACTAAAACATAAATGTTGGTGTTTCTTCAGGTTCAACACTGCAAGTGACCAATTACATTGTTCTGTGATGTGGAAGAAAACTGCACATCCCTATCGTGTTAGTTTGAGGGTATAGTTAGGGACGGGGTTAGGGTTGGACACTTGTATTGTTGATTATGATTACCAATAAACAACAACAACCTGATATCAGATGATGCCTGCCAATTACCAGGTTACCCTAGCAGCCAGTTTTTGTATCACATCCAATATGGTGGACAACTCTCGAGCAACGTGCGTATGATGTCACACATTTTGTTCAGTCATTAGTATTCCATGTTACTTTTTCCACTTTTAACTTATTTCTATTTATTCTTATCAGTCACCGGTGTAGACTGACACTATACAGATGAATTAACTTAATATCAGCCTAACCAGTACATCAAACTGGTGATCCATTTTTCACTCAGACAGAAAGCGATACAGAGTCGTTTCAATGCTGTACGGTTGCCATGGGGACCACACTCCCCCTAACGGTTCCGGAACTGGACTGAACATTCCGTGTGTGTCTGTAGCAAGGGGTTGTTACTAGATGGCTGGTTGCTACGGTAACTGCACTGCAATGTCAAAGTATGTGTGTGTATGTGAAACGGGGTTTCTGTCCCACTCTTTAAAGAGGCTGCACAAACTGAAGGAACAGGGCAAGGACACACACACACACACACACATGGCCTTGTTCCTGTAAGACTGACTGAATGAAAATGAAGCAGTCTGAGGCAGAAAGACAATAAACGCCTTCATTACAATTCACGCCTTTCAAAATAAACACATTCATTAAAACAAAACTATTATTTGGTTAGGGTTTTTTTTTAATACAATTTGAGAAGAAAATGGCAACCTGTCTGTTCTCAAGTCAGCTGCATTTATCTTCACATATAAAATATAGTATAAATATAGCAGAATACACTAGCATGTTGTACACTAGCAATTCTTCAAGAGGTTGAAGAATTGTAATTAAAATTGTTCTGCAATGTTCTGCTGCAAGTCAGGGTTGGCCATTTCCAATATCTTAAATATTTATATTACTGATAAAAATCATCCTCATAATTTTCATCCTCTTACAGACAGACAACTATTCACACTCACATCTAAGAGCAATTTAGAATCACAAATTACCCTAACATCACTAACTGCATGCCTTTGGACTGTAGGAGGAAGCCGGAGTACTCTGAGAGAACCCATGTGAACATGGGGAGAAAATGTGAACTCAACAGTGCTAACCACCACACCACTGTGCTATGTTGGTGAAGCGTTGGAGGAGGTTGGTGGGAAGAGGGGAGTCTGAGTATGTATTCCTGTTTTGTGCCAGGGCACCAAAACAAATATGAATGATATAAAAAATAAAAAACAACTCATTCTAGGTTTTTTAGGGCTTCGCCACATCACAACTGATAGATAAAAAAAAAATGGTAATATGATTGGTGAGTCCTGTTTGCTAGGTTAATGGTCTCTTTCAGTGTTTTATAATCTGTTGGTACTATAACTTTTCAAGTGGGATATCAGATTAGTTTTTTTAGTTCTTTTTATGAACTTTTAAAAAGGGTCAACGTTTATATATAAACTTTGCCTGGGGGAACGTTTTTAAAGCAAAAACAATGAGACTGTTAAGGCAGATGCAATGAATGCTTTTATTTTGAAGGGAGTGTCTGCCAAGTGTGCTTTTATTTTCCCTAAGGCAATAAGGCAGCTACATCTTAACAAATGCAGACAGTATTGTGCCTCTTGTGTGTGTTTCTGTGGGTGAACTCAGCAGACTTGTGTGTAAGTGTGTGTGTGTGTACAAGTCTGAGCTACATTCACTACAACAAGCTTCTTTCAGTCACACCGGCGCCTCGACATGCTGTCTTCGCTTTTCTTCAGCTCTCCGTTGTCAGCGTCACAGTTATCTGTAACTTCAAAGACAGAGCGTGTGCATGTGTGGGGTAAAAATAACCCTGCCAGTGAACGTGCGATAAGTTTAAATCCTTAACCCAATATGAGCTCACAAAAGCATTTTAAAGAGGATCAGCTCCTAGTCAGACTCTGTTCAAATTAACTTCAGCTGACTGCTGCAGTTCCAGGGCTTCAAACGCATGTACTTAAAAAGAGCAGAGGCTGCAGATTTAAACTTCAAGGAGACTACGCTCACCGTCCATACACTTTAAACTGAAAATTGCACCTTAAATGCACTCTTTTATACATGATGAATACCAAAATGAAACACATTCCTGGAATAATTTTATAATGAAGTGCTGTAATTTAGTGCTGTGGTTTCCAACAGTCAGCCCTCGTTCACTGGCCCCGTATTGTCTGATTGTGCGCCAGTTTAGAGCGGAGCGAAACGGCTGAAATTACATTAACTGTGTGTCACAGTCAGGCTGTGTCACACAGTGTGTCCAGTTCAACCTTGGCTAAGGTCCATTTGTTGCAGTCATTTTTTCTAATTAAACCATAAAATGCTGCCAAAAAATAGAGAACTTTAGAAGAGGAGATACGACACTTAAAGAATGCTGAATAGAAATCAGTGGGAGAATTCTGCACTGCTAGAGATGACAGATGTCCTGCCCCTGAACTGGGAAATACATGAGCCACATGTGTTGTCACTCTAATGCAAGTTCATGGCAGTTCTAAGTGTAGATGAAAGTAAGTGGCTTTCGGTATCTATAACCTGAATTAGCATGGCATATGATGAGTGCTTTATGATACGAAGCACAAATGCTGATGGTTTTTAGCTTTAATAAGGGTGTTTTTTGAATGGTGGTTTCAGGATCTCATCCCTGCTTTTTGCAGGTGATGTGTTTTGTTGCCTACAGTGAGAAATGACCTTCAGCTCACACTGGGAAGGTTTTACAACTAACTGGGAACCGCTGAGATAAAAATCAGCACCTTAAGGTCTGAGGCCATGGTTCTCAGGCGGAAAAGGGTGTGCCCAAAGGAGTGCCCACTCTGGGGGAAGAACAAGTTGCCGACCCAAGTTTTTGTGAATTCTGTACTGGTCTGTTGTAGTGAAGAGAGAGCTCAGCGTGAACGCGAGGTTGTCAGTTTATCAGTTGGTCCTACATACCCTAACTTGTAGCCATGAGCTCTGGGTGGATACTGCCAGTGAAAATGAGCTTTCTAGAAGAGTGTCTGGGCTCGAGTGTGAGTCAGAACTGAATCCCATTGATGTGTGTCTTCCTTCACTCCCTCTCCCTGTATTCCTGTCCAAAAAAAATCATCTTCAACTGTATTCTTTTATGCACCTAATTTTCATGAATAACTGGCTCTTATAAGGCAAAAATACAGTGGGCTAAATGAGTATGAATAGATGCCACTATGGTACTTAGTTTGTACACAAGATGAATCTGAAATACCTGCAGTGACTCCATCAGACCAGAATCAAACTGTAGAAGCACTTAGCAGCTTAATAATTCATGGCACAGGATGCAGGAGTGAACTTTTCAGTCTAGAGGCAGGTGTAAATCATTACTTTGTGTAGTTTTACTCATTAAGGATTTCCTCCTGAGAGTCCTCTAGGTGTAAGTGGGATTGAAAAGAAGTGAACAGGCTGTTTAGTTGATGGATTTCTTGGAGTACGAGTACTTTCTATCTCTATGATTCTGCAGGGCAGATATGACTACATGCTCTCCACTGATGCTGCTAAAAGTTTAAACATACTGTATAAGCCTCCATGTTTGCTGCTTTATCAATGTACTGATCGCCACATCCGTAACTTCAAGTACCTCCATGTTGTAGCTTTTTCAATGTTTATGTCAAAGAACAAATCAGGAAAACCAAAAGTTATCAAACCTGTTTCCCGTCCAGCGTGTAGAGCTTCTTTACTGCTCCAGAGTCCAGCTTTATGGCCTCGGTGATGTCCGCCAGCACCTGTTCGAAGGAGTGCGCCGTCTTCTTGTTCAGGAGAATCCTCACCGCTTTTCGAGGCTTCACGCCGCTGCGGATCACCGTCACCAACTTGGGTTTGATGAAGTCTTTGCTCTCTCTGCCTTCTCGACTTTCGGGGCGATCTTTGGGGATGGTTGTCGACACTCCTGTGGATGCTGTGGAGGCTCCACTTGATCTTGCCGTACCGGTCCCAGCGCTGGCACCGGGCTTCCAGCTTGGGACGGAGATCTTGGTGTAGTCGACCTTCCGATAAGGCTCGTTGGAGGCACAAACGTAGCACTCGCCTGAGCAGCAAGACGGGGTGTGAGGAAGAAAAGGTACAATAAAAACAAATACTTTAGCATTAAATAGCTTACATAGTTAACTAAAATATTAGGCTTTTATGAAATGGTGTGTTCAAGGACACCAAAGTCCAACGTTCTTTTAGCATGTTAATTGCAATTTCTATTTCTAGTTTGTTGTGTGTTTTAACCGGAGTTAATATCGTTATTAACTGTATTTTAATGTATTTTTTATTTTAATTGTACATCAGTTTGTGACTTTATGCCTATTAAAAGCACTTTACAAATGTCCTTTACTTAGACACTTACATACAAAGTATAGCAGTGGGCAATGGCCTTGAAGTACATTTTGCAATATCAACAGCAGCATGGAGAAAGGCAGGCACAATTAATCAGCTGTCATGACTGCAGTCCTTAGGTTTTGAATGCACCACAAATAAATTATATTAAAAACATCCTTCTGCTACATTATGTTGGCCCAGAAAGCAGTTCTGTTCTTCATCCTGTGCCCAGTTTTGTATATTCCCAGTTCATTTCCCGTGTCCCAGAAGTATTTTGCTGCCTTCTGTCTTCTCCTTACTTGGATTTTTATTGCATGTTCTTCCCAGTTTTGTGCAATATCTTTTGTACTCATCCTTTCAAGTAAAATTTAAGTTATCAGTGCTTTAATTGACCATCGTTACAAACATCGTTACATTTTGGCCATAAGAACTTCGATAGAAACATTAAAAGCAAAGTGGACTGGCCCTAAAAGGCAGCGTTGAACACAGGAAACCATGCTGTGCCATCTGTACCTGCTGGTTACTGTCACGAATGCAGTCAAAAGGTGAAAGAATTGAGTGATGTTCAGGAGGGCGTTCAGGGTCACGGGGTTATTTGAGAGCGCAGTAATACGAGCTTTGTGTGTGACAGTGGATGAAGACAAGGTGACAGCAGATGTCAGATTCACTCCTCCCGCTCTGTCTGATCTGCTGGAAAACTGAACAGCTCGTCACTCGTCAGAGCGTTCAACCACCCGTGCAGGAAATATGGAAATGATGAGCATGCAGTGTTTCATATCGCAGCGCAGCTCTAATTATTCCGACTGCGATGAGTATGATAAGAAAAATGTAAAGTCAGACTCATAATCCAATTTAGTTAGCTGTTATTCAAAAACAGCTTGTTTCACTTAGTAGTCATATTAGAATTAGTTATACTACCTTAACAGAGGTTGGTGTACCAGCTGGCATGAATAGGGCTTATTTACATAAA
>VOQK01000446.1:0-11780 GCA_015052645.1 Benitochromis conjunctus | reverse complement strand
CCGACACAGAGTGAGTACAGATTTCATGAATAACATGTAAAAGACAAACTACAATTGAATTTTGAAGGAGATGTATATTAAGATAAGAGGAAGAAAAATAATGGATGGATGGCTGGATGGACGGTATTAGAAGATTAAAAAATCCTTCAAAATTTAATTTTATTTTGCATTTGTCATTTATTTTCAGGTGAACTAGGTACACTTTTACTTCTTCCAGAAATTAGAAAATAATATAAATTAAAGGGTAAGTTGCAGCCAGGTGCTGTTATGAAATGGAGTTGATTAAATGATAATCAGTAAGTGTGACTACTTCTATAAAAGCCTCTGTAGCGTTCAGGTGTATGTTTACACAGTGCCACAGGAAATGCTGTTTGAGCATATTCACCCCAAGGTCAAATTGTTCAATGTTTAGAAAAATTGGAAAAAGGCCAAGCGCTCCATCTTAGAGTCAATAGGCCTCTGTTAGAAAATTAAATGTTAAAGTTCTTGACAGTAAAGTTAGAAAAAGACTGAAGAAGTACCTGTGGTTTGGAAGGGTCACCTGGGGAAAACTCTTTACCTTAAAAAGAACATGGCAACATGGTTTAGGTTTGCAAACCACAAGACTTCTGGAACAATGCACAGCGCCACAGCATATCAGCATATATGTACAAACACGTGATACCAAGTGACAAGCGCGGTGGTGGAGGGGTTATCTTTTGCAGCCACAGGACCTGGGCACCTTGTAGTCATTGAGTGAACCATGAACTGTGTATGTCAGTGTATTCTAGAGTCAAATGTGAGGCCAACGTCTGTCCAACATTTAAAGCTTGGCCCAAATTGAGCCATGCAGTAGGATGATGATGCTGAGCACACCAGAAAATCTACAACAGAAAAGAAGAATTAGGGTTTTGTGGCAGCAAGTCCAGACCTCATGGTGACTGAAGTGCTGTGCATAAACAAATGCTAGCAAACCTCACTGAACTGAAGTAGGGTTGGCCTTTTCATGGAATTTTGTGGCATAATAAAAGTCTTATAACAGGAGGCCAGATGCTTGCCCGGTTTGAAAGGCAACATATTCTAGCTTACGAAGCAGTGTTTTTTAGTCATGTGGCGAAAATTCAACCTAACTCTACCTTTAATGTTGAAGAGGTTGAAAAATGTAGAAAGTAACATTTTTTAGCTCAGTTTTCAAAATGCTTATCTGGAGTACAAGTCGAAGTATATTTCTTACTAGAGCCTGTACAGAAACTTTCTTTCACCTTTGTTTTGGGCAATCCTGTAGGCGAAGCAGGAAATGTGCTTTCCACGTGAGAAATTGCAAACCCTCTTGTTCTTTGTCGCTGCAAATTTTACCCAGAATGCAACAAGAGCACACTGCTGGGCATCTTTTTCCTTCTTTCTTAGTTACACAAAGCACAGGGTCGTTTCCATATTGATTCTTCTGTTCCTCAAGTCTGAGGTTGAAGTTCTTTAGAAATCCTCTTTGCCGTGTTTGGTTTTGAAACTTCTTCATGTTCGCCTTTCAGCTGAAGCAGGTGTAATTCTGGCTCAGGGTCTTTGGCATGTCTCTTTCTTTTTGTCCATACATCCTGTTACTCGACATTCTGAGCTATACAACAGAAGAACCTTAATTGTTATGTTACAGAGGAAAAACATCTCTGTGATGTTGGTGTGGAGGTCCAACTCAAGGGTTTCATATGCTGAATGAGGGAGTTTTTATTTAAGCACAATATGGTGTCAGTTTTAGTCCAGGCTTCGAGTCTTTTTCCTTGAACCTACCTTACGTTACTCAACTCTAGCATACAGATTGTTATGGTATAAATAGGAGACCTAATTTCTAATCACCATGGTCTTCAAAAGCCCTATTCAGTCAGGTTGAATGATTTTCCTCTACCTTATAGAGCTGCTCAGTGCCATAGCTGCTTTTGAGGATCAAATGTATTTACGTTTTACAAGACGGAGAAATGATAAATTAGAGGACTTGTGTTTATGAAGTGCGGAAAAAGTTCAAGGCATGAAAAAATGTAAAATATGCAAATGCAAAATATTGCAGCGTTAAGTCACTAACAAATATTTCCACTCCTCTACCCCAGAGTTGTAGATAAATGCAGATCATTTCCAGGTTCATTGTATGGTTAAGATCTCTTGTGTTTAGATATCCTCTTCTTAGGTAGGGTGGTTGTAGCTCATGAGCTCCATTCGATCGTCAGTCATAAGGTCAGTAGTGTAATCCCCGGCTCCCGCGGGTCGGTGCGTTGAAGTGTCTCTGGACAAGATCCTGAATGCCAAAGTGTCCGCAGTGTATCCGTCAGGGTGTGTGTATTATAGTTTGACAGCACTTAAAGACCATGAAAGCCATGTATGAATGTGTGTGTGTTAATGGGTGAATGTGTCCTGTAGTGTAAAACACTTTGATTGGTCAGCTAGAGTAGAAAACCACTATATCAGTACATTTCTATTTTTTCTCTTTTTTTCTCCGATGTAACAATACCACGGCAGATGTTTGCATGCTTTTCAGCATATTTTATTCCACACTTTTCTAACAGCTGCTGTACACACACAGTCAGCTGCAGCTTCCCAGCTCACAGCCCGACACACGCCAACAACAACAACATTAAGCAGTCAGCGCAGACTTTTAAGCCGGCGAGGTGTGATTGCAGATGCCGTACAGGTGCGTCCATCTCCCCTGCAGCGGCACCGCAGACCACGCCCCGCCACAAAATGTTATTCCTCTCCTCTCCAAATAGACCTTTGATAATTGAAGTCAAAATACTGTGACTTCATCTTAAACAAGACTAGCATCAGCTACGGCTGCTTCGTGCACTTGAGAAAACCTCTCGGCGCTAAAATACAGCGTCATTTATTAGTTTTGTATTGTATCTGGCTTGCGGTTGTTGTTGTGTGTGTTGTGCCAACACCATAACTAGTGTTTCGCCAGTATAGCCAAATGGCATCTTCCCATTACCATACCTCTGTCAAGTGAAAACACAGCTATACACACTGATAACACAGGACAAATGTGTGTACTACTTACTTGGGTTGGGTTTGAAGAGTCCAAAGAATAAGGGGTTAGATGTGTTTCTTAGTTTTATTTGTATTACTCTTTGTTTTCTGTAGATTGCCTTAACATTTTTAACTAAATATATGGTTAAAAGGATAATTACAAAGCACTGGTTTTCCCTCTGTGGAGCCAAAACCAAGTTGTTGGGTTTTTTTTAATTGGAAAAAACTTCAGCTCACAAAATCTCACATAAACTACTTTGACAGTGTTGCAGAAATTCTGACGGCAACCTTTAATATGAAGGTTCAGCTCCTGTAACTTTATGAAACCGGCTCAGAGGCTGCTTTGCTCTGATCCTAGGTGAACAGCTGGGTGGTTTAAGATGTTCTCAGTCACTTTTGCACTGTAGATGTCAGAGTCTTCAGTGTACTCAGCAGATTCCTCTCTAACCCTTTACAGTGACTCTTCAAAGTGACTCTTGACATTTCTATGAGATTGCTGAACTTCAAAAGAACACCAAAGTTGTCCTTGACAGTTCATTTTGTGTCAGACCTCTTCTTGAGAGTGAAGTGCAGCATCAACCACAGCATGGAAAAATGCCACTACGCAATGCACCAGTAAGAAAAAGGCCCTTCAAAGAATGCATTTTTAAAAAACAAGCCGTCTTCTGAGCCAGAATAGTCTCAGTAGCCACGTCTTTCCCCACAGCTTCTTGTTTGAGCATTGAGAAAACCTCAGACATTTTCCTTGCTACGTCTGACTGCAGGGATGGAGTGATGAAAACTAATGTATTAGACTGAACAACAAGCTGAAGATGATAAAAGCATAGGAATGGAGTGAGACTCTGGGCCAGTTATGTCTAGCTTTTAAAGAACATCTGATTTGTGCTGCCAGGTACCTAACTACTTCATGTCATACTGTGATTTAGCAGTAAAGTCAGTGAGCTGTAGGGTTTCTTTAGATCAAAGAATCCAGCAATATCGCTTAATAACTTCTGACAATAACAAAAACTATGTATCAACATCATTTAGTGCTGATACATAATTCACAGGTGCTTTTTGTTTCCTCAAACATGGTACTGTGCAAACACATCGTTTCTTTGAGGTGTGGCTTAAAGATATTAGGGAAATGGGAAATGCATGCAGCAGTTCATTGAAACACGTAAACATACATGGAAATACAGTACAAATGAAAGTCATTAATTGGTATGCCCATATTTGTTCTTCAACATAGCCTGAACTCTGGTTCAGCTCTTAAATTAGGTGGCGTTTTTGTTCTTCCATGATTCGTACATCAGTGTAGAGTAGCTTAATAAGACATCTTTAAAAGATTACAAGAAAGTCTGGATCCGTGGAGGCAAAATACTAAGAAATAAAGAGGGGCACAAGACTTTTGCTCAGTACTGTAACTCCTTCAACACCGCATTATTCAAAGGCACATATAACTCATAATTTAAAAACTCGCAGTAAAATTGTTTGACTCAACAACCATTTTTCCTCTTCACTTCAAGCTGGGCCGGTGAATTGCTGTGAACGCTAGTAAATGCGGTGCTGAATTCGAGGTTGTTTGAATACACGTTTTTCATATTTTGGCTTAAAGCTACTAAAATGCTCCGTACTGAGGTCGAGTCCCTTTCCAACACAAAGCTGTCACAGTAGGAATAAAAATATATGAAATGCAGGGCCACATGTGAAACAAGATCGATGTGCTGACATTTTGGTCTGCAGCGTCTGAGGTGAAAGCTGATAGCGGCAGCATCCTGGTGGTTTTAGAGTATCATCTCCTCCTGTGGCCTGGGGAGAGGAAGAGGAAGAAGAGGAGGAAGAGGAGGACAGGGTGATTCATGACAGCTGGAGGAAAACACCTGCTGCCCAAGACACACACACACACACACACACACACACACACACTGAACCCATTGTGCTCTACAACTAACTGTTATCACGTTTCCAAATACAACTCAAATTCTCTGTAGACCATCTGAGGTTTACTAATTTTCCATATGTATATATATGTTATACTAAGAAATGCACAGAGGTTTGCTTATCCTGACTTCTCTGTTTGTGTTTTATATGGCGCTGACTTGACATTTGTTCAGTCTTACTGACAGCATTCTCCTTAGTTGTCATTATTACTGATAAGACTTCGGTATGACAGTCTGCCTGTACTGCTTTTCTCCTGATTCGCTCTCATGTACTTGCTGAGGCAGCTCATAGTAGAGTGATCAGTGGAGAAGCCCTGAAGGGAAGGGATGTCTTTGATGTTTGAAGAAATAGCCTTTCTTTTTGTTCAGCGAAACCTCTGACTTTCCTATTGCTACATGCAGCAATCCTCTCCTCAGGCGCTTCTGTCCCCAAACAACAGGAATCAGACTGGGGTCTGCAGAAGATGGATAGATCATATTTTCCTGGTGAGCAATATGCTCCCGGCCACTCGGATAATGACCAAGCAATCGTTATTTACACGTTGGAGTGAAAAGCGAATGTAAATTTCTCTGTTTTGGACCATCTCTTTCCTGGAAGTTTAGTAGTGTCCAAATATTTTGTGACAAAGAGTCCCACACGTGTATAAATCTCTGTGAGAAAGTACACAAATACACAAAACATGTTTCCAGGAAGATTAAGTGATTTTGCTCTGAATACATTAAATCCAAAAGGTTTTAGAGGCCATACTTAGTGGTACTTTAACTATTCTTACACTGAAAATAATTATAATGGTAGTTTGAATAGTATCGGTGTATATATCTTTGATCAGTCACCTATCACCGGTAGTTACCTTCCTCTACCTTTAAAGAAGTACTGCTATAAAATATGGTGGTAAATGTTGTATTAATCCTGCTAATGTAGCTTTGTAACATGTGCATTACACTTTAAAATTGATGCATTTTAGATGATGATCCTTTCCTAACATGAAGTCGTTTGTTCAAAATAAAAAAAACAATGAAACTGTTGATGGATAAATGGATTGATGTGAAATGATATTGCTCTCTTAATCTGGAAAACAAAGTGCCAGCTCCTCAGCTGAGGTGTATCGAACAGTACTATAGTACTGCTCTTTTAAGTGGACAACAATGGCCACTAGAAGAAAAGTCACCAAATGGGGTTTATACTCAGGAGTCCATGGATATCTTCATCAAATTTCAGATCAGATCAGGCAGTAATTGTTTAGACTCCCACTAAAAACTTCAGCATCAGCCTCATAATGATTAAAAAATAGAATTCAGGTTAGCACGGAAAATAATCCTGTTGTTGTTGTTGTTGTTGTTCTGTTTTTGTGCAAAAGTTGCTTCTCAACTTTGGTAATCCTGCCTTTGGATTCAAAGTCCAGCTGTTGCTCCTTTGAAAAGCCGGATCATCGTCAGACTCCGGCCTGTACAGGCGGCTGTAGATTTCATTTTCCCTGAAATTGTGTAAAAGTGAAATGGAAGGAAATATAGAATAAAAATCAAAGCGTCTCTCTGTGAGACGAAATCCTGCCGAGGCAGGCTGTCGTATCTGAGTGAGATCATAACCCAACACCCTGCATGCTGCAGAGCTAATGTAAAAGCTGCTGTGAGGTCTCCATTGTAGCTATCAACACTCGGGATCTGCAGGCAGAGCGATCACTGATGTCAGATCTGAAGCAGCTGCTCTGCACAGTGAAGACTGACTCAGGCCGTGGGCTGTTGAAGCTGCTGTCTGCTCTCCAGGCTGAGAGGGGAGACAAATCAGTGGCTGTCAGTACATTTTCATACATAGCAAGTCTCATTTTTGTTAACTGTGATTCAGCCACAGTCAGTCATTTTCTCTTATAGTCAAAGAAAACAGTTAAACTCATGATCCCTAAGACTTTAAATTCTGTAAACAGCTGCAATTCATTTCTTTTTATCTGGAAACGGCTCAGGAGCTAACAGTCACATTTGATCATAAATGATTGTTTATTTGTTCAAATGTCCTGTGCATGTGAAATCATAAGGCCATGAATATATCTAGAGTAAAGATTTGAACATGCAGTAAACTAAAATGCTGAAAGAGAAGAAAACATTATTTGGTTGAAATTCAGCAAAATACATCAAAGTTCAAGATGCAAGGACGGAGACAACCGCTAGTTTTCATAATTAGGTCCATTTAAAAATTGAGGGATTTGCACAGTTTGCAGCAAAACCCTTTCTCCTCAGCTTCATCTGTATGACTCATCCAAAGACAATGCTGTGTTTCGAGAAACGTGCAGATTTCCTGCAGATGTCTGGAAGTGTCTGCTTTCTGTGTTTGAATGCTGCGGAGGAGACTTAGAGGAGGTCAGATGAGTCCACAGCAGACAGGAAGCAATTAGCTTGGAGTTGGGATATTGAGCTTTAATCATGGTCTCTAGGCTCACAGATACAAGCACACAACCTCTCCCCATCCCATTGGCCCTAAGCATGCACAGAGGCTGTTGTAATAACTGCTTAATTGTTATTCCTCCATCTCGCTGCCATTTTTCTCACGGTTTGGTGAAATGTCAGTGAGTTTCCCCGTCTAAATTTCACTACGTTATCATCAAAAGCAAAACAATGTACTGAAGAGGAGGTGATTTAAAGCCAAACTGATGTTTTTCCTGTTGGCCTGTAGAGCCATGCATTTATCTAGAATCAACTCACATCTAAACAGTCTTGATGAATAATCAACATTGCATGCTGTTTGGATCGGCTTTTCTGTTGCCATAGCATTGTTTCTTTAACTTTGTCTACACCTTTTGTGTCTGTGTGCTTTGCCTCTTACTTCTAGTCACATCCTATTTTATTTCGGTAATTTTTTTTCCCTGTCGGTTTCCTTCCATCTTTGTTTTCCCTCCTTAGTGATCTGCCTTTATCTGCCTTTAATGGCTTCACCTGTGTTGCATTAGTTCCCTGTGTAGGTATTCTTTAGCCAATAGCCTTTTGCCAGTCCATCCCACCTCACTTATTTCCCTTGTGTTCCTGCACTTAATCGTTTAAATCTTTGCATTGGTTTTGATATTTTATTGAATTAGCTTTTGTTCATTCCTGGAGTCTTTGGTCACCTTATTGTTTGTTTACAAATAAGTTTTGGATTCAACATTTGTTCCTTCACTCCCCCATGTCTGCATCTGGGTCCTCATTCTGATATATCAAAACATATATATCATAACATGTCTAAGAAGTTTTCACACTATTAATTTGTAACGTCAGACACATAAGGCTGCACAGATGGCATTCTCATTCATAGAAGCATACAAGTTTCCTTCTTAAGCTACTTCAAAAATAAAGAAAAGAAAAGTTTGCTTTTGAAAACATCCAGTGAAGAAATTTGTAGGTAGAGGATTACATCAACTGTACTTGATTTAAAGTAGTTAAGTTAGTGGTAATTGTAGATGTATAGACAGTACTTACAGTAAATCTATTGTAGTAGAGTATGTGTCAAACAGTATGAGCCAGGGCCATTAATTTGGCTATCTATCCAAAAATATGCATATGTGCCAGAACAGCAGATCAGGGTTCAGGATGAAGTGTTTTCCTCTTCGTTTAGATCGAGGTAATCCGCAGCTGTGAACAAAACAGAGGTCGTTTTTATTGTTGAATACTGCCAAAGTAATTTTATGTCCTAGAACATGCTGCAAAGCATAAAATGATGGAGCGGGCAGTGATGATAACAAGCTTTCTGCCTGTGACCTTTGTCACCTCTTCAGCATTCACCTCGCCGGCAAACGGCACTTCCCACCTCTCTATCTCACACTTATCTGAACTCACCTGGGAGCTTTGTGAAAACCCGCTTTTATATGTCTGTATTTTGTGTTTCAGTACTTCAGCCAGTGGGTTTAATGATACAGTGATATGTCTGGAGACCTTCACATTGTCCGGTTTGTCTTATAGAGTCTTAGTTTAGATCAGATTTAACACTTTTCTCTTCATCTCAAACTATTTAAGCTCAAGTCCTCTGCCATTCAGTTGGCGTAAGAAATAATGTCAGGATTGAAATTAAGCATTTATTTGCATATTTAAAACACTTTATCTTCAAATATTTTACTTTTAATTTTCTCTCATTTCTACATAAACAATTCAAGCCTTACCTTGGCAGATTCTGATAGCTTTGCATGATTCATGTTTCAGAGTACTCTTTACTTCACTTTATTTAAGAACCAACTAACACGGGCCGAGGGATCTGTCATTGACCCACTGGCAACCACAGCTTGCTGAAGAAAAATGTGAATTGCTGGAGGTTCCTTGCAGTTACTGTGAAATCAATTGCTGAAGCACCAGTGACATAGGCCTAGATAGCGGTCAGTAACCCCATGACAGGTTGTCTAGGAGTTGCTAGCAGTCGCTAGGTTAAATTGGTTGTAAAGATTTATACAGTGGCGTGCTGGAAAACTTTCCTTCGGTCACAGATTACCTGTAGTTTGCATGGAAGATCCTGACTTGTCTGCAGCACTTGCTCTGCTTAGCGAGTGGTAGTGAAACTGAGGAAAATGGGACATAAACCAAAAATGGAGAATGTTTACTGTTCATGTTTGCAGATAAGTTAGGGTCTTCCTTTCACAGTACGGCCAGCTGAGGCAATTAGATACTAATCAAAGCAATCACAAAGACATTTTTTTGTGCACCACAACCTTTCGGATTGATTTCACCTAAAGACAGCCAGAAACGTCCAGCAACCACTCAAATAAAAAGCCTGTTGTATAAAAAATTGCACAGTTCATTGCACCTGTTGTATGTTTGACTTTGAATTTCTGACCTACTGCCCTATCCATTCTTCTCTTCCTGCCCTGCACTCTTCTTCTTCATCATCATCAGTGGGCTCCAGACAGACGAAGGCCTCCACCTGATGGAGATCCTGGCTAGAATGGCGAAAATCCAGATGACTGATTTCTCTGAGCTCTCGTATGTACAGATCTTTTTTCTTCTAATCTTCTGATCACACTCCAATATGAAAACATAGAGCGCCCACTGTGTTAATGCTGCTTTTTCTTACTGGGGTCTGGAGTGAAAATCATAGTCTAACCTAATGTGATGTTTTTTTTCTCAAAGCTTAAACATGTCGTTTTCACACTGCATCAAAGGAATATAAAAAGAACCACAAACTGGCACGTTTACTGCATTTGAGGCTCTAAATAATCTGCTCCTATTGAGAAATGATCAAGTCACACCTGTTCCAGTTAGGATGCCAGTAAAGAAAGTGTGTTTACAACAGAGCTGGAACACTGGAGGTGACAAGTTTCTTGCATGCAAGCAAAAAACCTGAAATAGAAGTTGAACACTTTCTTATCCAAATCAAGCCTGTCATTCAGTTATCCAAAAACAACCTAAAGCTACAAATCTAATCACTGCAAATGTGTGGCGTTTACATATTTTTCCAGCCTAATTCAGTGGTTTAAATAAAGTCATATCTTTGAAAATTGAGTAAGAGAATACCATGAATTGACCACAAAGTTCTTGCAACTTGATCATCAAATCTTAATCCACACGTTAAACCACGTGGTAAGGATATTCAGCCACGTCGTGGATATTTTCACGTCTTTTCTTCTTGATAGAACACATTAAGTCTCAGTGAGGAATTTGGCCGCATTATCAAGAGCTGTACCACAAAGATCTGATTTAAGCCCCTATTTATTTATTTCTGCCATTAGATCACATTATTAGTTGTTTCAAAACCATTTCCAGTAATCTGTATGCCGATGACACTCAACTGTATCTCTTAAACTGTATGAATTATCTAGTTGAATTGACTGGTTTAATGCAATTAATAGTTGGATAGCGAATAACTTTTTTGCGGTTTAATGAAAACAAGACAAAGTCTGTAATTTAAATTTATTTACTTTTGCTTCAATAAGGATTATTCACATCAGCGTGTGGTTTTTTTCTCATTCACTGTAGATGCTAACGCACAGAATCTTGGGTTAGCTTTTGATCAGTCTGTGACTTTTGATGCTCACATCAAGTCTCTGACCTGCTCTTGCTTTTCCATTTAAGAGATGGTGCTAAACTCAGGACTGCTGTCTCAAAAACTGAACTGGAGACGTTCGTTCCTGCCTTCATCCCCTTCCGCTTAGATTATAGTAATCATCTAATAATCTCCTTCAATCTGTCCAAAATTCTCTTGCAAGGGTTTTAATTCATTCTCCTAAATTCTGTCATGTCATCCCATTGTTAAAGCATTTATACTGGCTTCTAATCAAGTTTAGGTATCAGTTTAAAATCTAGATTCTTGCTTTTATGGCTTTCATGGCCAGACACAGCTAGCCTCCCAACCGGTAAAGATGGACCAATGTGTATTAGCTCGAGAGACAGATGATTCTGTCATACGTTCCTTATCTTCATACTACTGTGGAAGATAAGCGAATATTGGATTAATCTGAGCAGTACCAAATCTAGCTCTATTGGGCAGACATTGTTGTTCTGTTTATTCCATCACTAACCACTGTGTCCCCGAGAGGTCATTTACAGGCATGGTTTAGCTCTTTTACAGTTTGTGGGAGCCAAGTTAATTAACATAGTTCATATATTTTAGTATTACGTTTGTTGTTATTAATATTGTGTGTAGTTATAGGTGATCTAAATTATTTTGTTGTGTTGGTTTGGTTACATAGAACCGTGAATACGTTGTTTTGAGGTTTGTTGTGGTTCATCCGGGCATCTCGGATTGCGCAAGTGAGTGCATGCGGTGCGGGAGGGGGGAGCGAGCGCGAGAGAGAGAGGGTTTTGGTGTAGCGTAGGCAAGACGCTCCAGCAGAGAACAGAGCCACACGGTTTTCCTACCGTGGTATGTTTTGTTGAAGATAAGTTGAAAGGATGATTACTCCTGTAAAGGTTGTGCAAACTGCG